>LYUA01000678.1:119589-133477 GCA_002093875.1 Calopteryx splendens
TTAAATGGGAGCCACTGGAAGCAAGATTACATGCACGCCTTAAACTGTTTGAGAGATAAAAATCAGTGGAATGGAACAATGAAACAGTAGGAATCATTTTTCCTCCACATTACATCGGTATAAAAGACAACGACGGGAAGTTGAGAGGAATTGACTGTCGAACAGACATATATAAGATATCCTTTTTCCCATGCACAATTCGTGAGAATAATAGTGGGGATTAAATAAAGCAGTTAGAGCAATAGGAGAATTTTGGGCATCCCGAATGTAAAAGGATTCAAAGTTATAAATGCAATAAATTTTATCAACTTCTGGTGACCTAACACCCCCTGCCACACTCCCTCGCGACGCCTTGCAGGGTAAAATGTAGATGAATACCTTAATTTATTTCATTTATTATAATTAATTATTGGCTTTTCTCCATGTGTTTATAATTGTTCATTAATAGGTATTAATATGATTCCCTTGGTATTTTATTGTAACTCGTGAACATCTTGTGATTATTCACACCAAAATTATTTTTTGGATATAAAATTCTTTGGGGTGAGGTTAATACGTTTTTTCATGTTATGTGAAATAAAGCGTAAAAATTCATTTGGTAACAGATTTTTCATGGCATAGTCTCTCTTCAAAGTTCTATGTTATTTTATTTTAACAAAACGCAATTCAAAAGACATTCTGAAAAGCTGCTTTCTAAAATATGAATGGGAAGTTCTTTTCCAACAATGAACACAGTGAATATGACTTAAAGGAACGTGTTACCACTTTTTACACATTTCCACCCACTAGATGTCCAATATCAGGATCGTGTAGATAGGTAAACTGATCGGGGGACAAAAAAGACACTATCGCTGCTCTTAAGACAAGAAACATACGTTAAAACGTATAGGATATTTATTTAAATAAATATGGAGCTCTTACAATCTGCAGGTGCTTTGAATAAAAATTTATAGACACATATGGTATGCATATATGACATGGGCAACAAGAGTTCAATACAATACAAGAGTTCATCAAGAGTAAAATACTGTATGAGAGTAAGTCCTCAAATTATTTTAATTAGTGCCGTAATACTGTTTGGTTTTGAAGCATCAATTGATTTATCCTTTGTATTAAAAATAACTTTATCGTGTTCCAGAAAATTCCCATATGTGATGCACACAATAACAGTAATCTATGACTTACACTAAGCTTATTAGGGATTCATAATTAATTTAGTAAAGCGACAAGCAGGGTGAGGTGCACTGATATACCTACAATGCTGGACAATCTTCAATCACATCTTCAATTTCACTGAATATTTAGATTTCTTCGATTGTAATGTGAACACTAAAAAACCATTTTTCATGCACCGAAGTCGTGACCCTTTTTCGCAACTTTCTTCGCATCCTTCAAACAGGGGGGAAAACTATTCCAATGCGTCACCATCATACGATTTCCGCTCTCTTTTGAACAGCAGCGGAGGTTTACTTTTGGAAATATAATTAACAGTTCCTGGAGCACGGTCCACTCGTTTTAATAAATAGGCACAGCCTTGAACCTCAACGGTCATACATTCAATTAAGTGGGTAATGTGGATTGACTCTGGGGCGAGTGGTTATTCTTTTTTTTAACAACAAAGGACCCCTTTATAATGAGTTATTAAACGTTAATCTTGAAAAGAGATTTTAATCGCCTTCTCCTGGAGGCAATGCGGTTGTTATTACTGCATTGCTGTTGGGCCAGTGAAATAGCCCTCTGAAATGAAATAGTGAAATTGAAAATTACCTCGCCTCAGGGTCACCGGATGTCAACTTTCTAAATGTTTTCGGAAAACACAATAATTGCTTCGATGGAAAAAGGTTGTTTAGCATGGTAGTGGTACTCCATACGTATATGGAAGGCAGTATAATGTTATCGATGCCTTAATAATCTAAGTGGTGCCTACAGTTTGATCGAGTGACAGAGTTTAGGGTAAAAATAAGTTATTTTTCTCTGGAACAGCATTTTTGAGATGCCACGCCGAAAAAATTTTAATGAGTTTTTAAAAAGTATTAATCAAACGAAGTTTTAAAAATATATGCCTTAACTCATAAAAAATAATGTCTTTATTTTGGAGATATTTGATTTCAGCGAACTGATGCCGAAAATTATGCTTCAGCTTGAGAAGTCATTACGTTAATTATTGCCTTACAATAATTGGAATCGCTAGAAACTCGGATGCAAGCACGTAGTGCAGGAAACGACAAAATATTCCGGAGGAGCCTTAGAAAGGAAAAGGTGAAGTGAGGAATAGGGAGAAGTAACACGGGAAAGTATGATAATCGTTAATTTGAAGGACACACACAAAGGGAAAATGGGATGAAATAATGATTTTCGAGGCTAGGGAAGGGTCGTAGCGTAGGAAGAAGGTCAAGGAGGACGAATTGGAAGGGATTTATATTGTGCGACGTGAAAAAGATAAGTTACGGAAGAAGAAGAGATTAAAGCCATCAGGAGGAGACAAGAGTGAACGAAAAATAATACACTTTAATACTCTAATAAATATGACCTCGACAAGACAGTACGTTCAGCGGAGAGGCATCTAATTCAACTTCTCGGAAAAATATCACTCTATCGTTACACCATCAGAACCCTTTATCTACTTTAAATATTGACACAAAAATGCAACAGTCTCAATTACTATGATGTTGAATATATATAACGTCCATACTAGGGAACGACTTGAAAGAGATTGAATATAATTTAACTACATATATTTTTTTAATGATGAAACAACTTTCGGCTAAAAATGTAATGCTTTGATTGATGATTTGAATTTATGATTATATGCTGGATCACACCAACCAAATATTTTATCCATTCCGGTTTTGGTAAACGTGACATACTTATGACGACCTTCTTCGCTATGTTTACTGTAAAATAAAAATTACTACATAGGAGAAAAACAGAAGTTTAACTAGTAATTCATATGTATAATATACGTTACAATACTTTCCAATAAATAAAGGGAATCACAAGAAAAATTACAAATGTAAATAAGCAGTGGCATAGGCCAGCATACTTATACGCACTCAAAATCTTAATATGAGTGGAAAAGCACAAATAACGCACTTCTAGCACCACAACAAAAGTTTCAGGACGTAGACCATCCAACAAAATATAACAACTGGAACAAAAGATCAAGCAGACGTGCCGTGAGACGATCGACCTTCACGCGTCTCTTGCCAAAGGACTCATCCCGTCGCCTTATTTTCAGGAGATTCCTCGAGATAAATCTTAATTAACGCCCCGAAATTGCCAGGCGAAACGAGGATCATCCCTTCCCTTTTTAAATCCACTCTTCCCTCGCGACCTTTATGCGTCGGATACTCTTCCCCCCCCCGAAAATCCCCCTCCTCCGGGCACTGTTGTTAAAACCGCATCAGTCACGCACTCCCCCTTCTTACCCTTTGCACTTAATAAGGGACCGATCCGCAAGGAAACATCCTCACCACGGAGAGGGAAGGATACTCTAGAGGGAGATGCTTTCTAATCCAATCAAAAGTCACGATCACTCGCTTGACACCAAGGCACAATGAAACAGTGTTACCAGTTTCTCCCGTACACTCTCCCCCATTCCACACCCATCCCTGTCTCTCCTGTTCCCTTTCCGAATCCCCACCCCCAACGCCCCACCCCGTTCGTAAAACTTTCGTGCATCTGGAAAATAGAGGGAGGGGGGGGAGCGGAGGATCTTTGGAGGGGGGGTGTGTAGAAGCGGGAGGCAAAGAGAGCCCGGGCCAATCTCCTCCTGGATTCACTCCTTGTTCCGGCAAACAAATGGCCTCGGACAATCTTTTCCTTCGCAGGTGCCAGGTGGGAGATCAAAAAAGGGAGGAGCATGAGGGAGAGAGTGAAAGTGCGCCCTTGCGAAGGGTTCACGCCGAAATCTTTCTAGTTTCGCGGAAATCGATAGAATCACGTCGACTCATGGCGTACCTACACCTCCAACCTACCAATTCTTCAATTAAAATATATTTTCCTTTCTTTCCCGTCTGGTCACCAATCACGAATGCGGCGGACGGTATCAAAGGAGTTAGTTACGGAATCCGAAGATGAATCAATAAGTAAATCAAGGTAATTTCCTACCCTATGATCACTGGGACGGGCTTACGACGGAATTAAGTCAGATACATTGGATTTGATTTCCTCAGCCGAAGACAAGACAACAAATCGACATTGCGAAATCTTAAGAGCGTCAAAACTTGGGAATGAAACTCTTCATTTTCTAATTATGTCATTACAAACAATTTCATTTAATTTCCAGCAGTAACTTCACGCCCCTCTCATGTCATTTGTGGCAATGAGTAACTAGAAAACCATTTTATAAAAGATAAAACTCGGGGCAGGAATGAAATATTGCAAAGAAAATTGAGAGAAATATTTGCCTAAGTATGTTTCTTCCACCAAATTTAGGAGAAATATAAAACTTGAAAGGAGTTATTTATTTTAATATGAATACTATGGCGATGATGGCTATAGCCGAAAAATATTACCTTCTGTCTTAAGGGAGTTAGGAGTCGAGGATGAGAAGCATTACTATTTTGGATGAAAACACACCATTTGTCGATTCTAATTGAAAATCTGTAAAAGGTGCAAAGTTCAAGGTCATAAATTATATTTCCTACATGCACTTATTCATTTTCCAGATTTTATTTCGTCCGAAATAGCCATTTTCTTAATTATGAAACATATCATGGTTGAACGAAAAAAAAAACATTTTTTTGAGAAAACTGTGCCAGGCCTATTTGTCGTGGGGCTGAAATTTTGGCAACACAATCTACGAGAAAGGTCCTAAAAGAAACGGTGCCCCCATAAAAAAGTACTCAGGCCATCCTTAATCAACTCAGCCATTTGCTCTTGAGCCAGTTTCGACGTTTCTAGGCTAAGAGTCGACTCGGTAAATTTTTAATGAATTTCGTAGGGAGCCCAAGAGAAACGTGCCGAGTTGACCGGCGAAATTGGTGTTAGGGGCCACGAGTGCAACGAAAATTCACCTAGACGAGGAGAACAATTATAGTTGTCTTCCGATTCTCGTGTAATTGACCTTAATCCGCAACCGGAGCGCTTTGATTCAGCGGAGCGAAACGGAAAATACAAAGGGACGCACAGGAGAGGGGAAAGGGCATATCCCTCCGCAAACTTCCTTGTCGTAGCTATGACGATGGCCATCTCTACGGCTACCAGAGCGTGCACACAGAAGAAACGACCTCGAGGACGGTGCACGCGATATACACGCACGCACCCCGGAGGTATAAAATAATTGGGGGGGGGGGCAGCCATCGCCTTCTTAGCGAGCCATGTTTTAAGCCCACATTCCGATGCATTATTTTACTCGCAGCAACCATCACATTTATAATTACGAGTACTTTGAGATAGAAAGGTGTTATCATGGTCATCTCCCCAGACCTAGGCGAGGACTTCGATTATGAAGTAAATAAAGGTAAATTGGCTCTTAATTACAGCCCTATCTTTAAAATGCTATGATATTTTTATGGATCGATTTGTCAATGACGGTCGAAGCGATGTGATGTGACAGGTTCAACGGTATTAACACAGTTTTCATGAGCTGAAGCACTGAAAAACACCCTTTTAAATTAAGATCTTAGCCAATCGCCAATGGAAGTTATCGAAAAGGCGTCTGATTGCTAAGGTCAGTCGTGTTATATATTTATGGAAGGTATTTTGGACCCGGTAGGTAGATTATGAAGGCAGAAGGGAACCCGAATGTCATTGTCTAAATAGACTTCAATAATGGGTTGGAATAAAAGCAAACATTTATTATTTTTCCTTAACAGTTACACAACACGAATTGCTCTAAATCAATGAATTATAAACTCTTTGCCCCCGTGACAAAGTTAAAACGTTGATTTCCAGAAACGTCGATTTCACCGTTTAATGGCGGCTGCTTATAATCTGTAATACCGCCCAGGAAATTACAGTTGAGTTCCATTACTTGCAATCGATCCTTTAACATTCTATGTTTGATTCTTAGAATTTTCCGTACTGTGAGTATGAGTACTTAAAAACACTTAGAATAAATGGACAATCAAACAGACGAATTAAATATCTCGTAGTGCGGCAGAAAAACATTTTCCCCCAAACCGAAATATTACTCATCGCGAACACAGCCACTTTCACGGCTTGCTTCTCGTTTGCAAGAGAAAGAGAGGCGTCCATACACAGGGACAAAAAAAGTCACCGGTCACGCGATGACCATCAAATGATGGAAGGGCATGATCTCGTTTCCGCGCGCCAAATCCATCTCGAAATGTCGACGTGGGCGTGCGGTATTCCGCAAGTCCTCTCCCGATTTTCTATTCATTTTACCTCCTCCCCCGGATTACCACCCGTCGACACTCCCTCCCACCACCACCCAAGAGACACTCTCCCCATCCCTCCCGGGGAGGCCGCGACCGCTCGTCGGACCGTGCCCCCGGCACGCGCACGTGCCGACCCGAATCTCCTGGAAACCCGAATTCGACCCTCCCGTCGCGACTCTCCGAAACACATGGAGAAAAAAAAATAAAATGAGACACGAAGTGAGAAGACAAGTCCGTTTCCCGTCCCGGAGGGGTGGGGGTTGTCACCGGGAGCGTTATCGAGTGGGTGGGGGGGGGGAGTGTGCACGTGGGGGAAGGAGGAGACTTGAATAGACACGCTTTCACTCGTCTCAGGCACGCGTGAGTCGCACGCGAGGACTCGGGGCGGCGGAGGTGGGCGTGGAGTGTACCTATGGGACAGGCCACGTCGTCGCCGCCGCTCTGCGTTGGCTGGTGTTGGGGCCGGAGAGAATGGAGTCAATGTGTTTGGGGTGGTGGTCGGAGGGTTTCTGATTTTTCCCCTCCTGTTCTAAAAAATAAAACGTGTTTGTGCAATAGGTCGCATCTCGAGAATGTTGTCGAGGAAAATGTCAATCAAGAATGCCATCCAGGGATAAATTTGATCGATTCGTGGAGTCGCGGCGAAAATACCAACTGCTTAACCGACTCTCGTCTTCTGAATAATATCATTTTATACTATTCCGAAACATACCTAAACTGGTAGATTACCAATAGTAATAATAATTATTATTCAGCAATGGAGAACTATCATTTACGTGATTCTCTGATAATAATGCAGGAGTATGTGTAGGCCCAAATCTCGCCTCCATCTAGTTTTCCCCTGGTAGCTGAATGCAAGAATTGCTGGATTTAGAGTCTAGATAATCCGATTAAGTAGCGAATGAGAAAATCACAAATATTAGGTAATCTAAATGATCATCTATGTGAACCAATATCTCATCATTATTGGTACAGTGGATGCTTTGATAGCAAATCACGTCGAAATATGTGTGACAACTTTGTACTGGCATTATCTTTGGCGTAAATCTAGAACTGTGTTTTTGATGATATGGATGCATAAATTTGAAGGGGATACCACGAAGGGGATCCTCGGGGAGTATTCTAAAATATGCCCTGTAGATACTGCAGCGTCCCGAAAATCCTTGTTTCCACCGTGATGCCCGCAAATGGAAAAAAAACTTAGAGGGGCTAGAAATTATATAACACACCTCAAAGGAAATTTACGTTCATAACTTCTTTAACTAATACTTTAGAGCCAAATACAGTATTGGTCCCACGTGATGTAACGACATTCAAGCAATACTACTGCATTTACAAAGCACGCCAGTGCTGGCCTTTCTTCTTTGCTGATGTCTCTAGAAAGGTTCCAAAGATCACGGATTTTCCTAGTGTTGTTTTAAAATTATTGGAAAGTGAACTTTCTACAGTCACAGAGTTCCACATACGAAACCACTGAGGCGCATGCCTAATTAGTGCCGTATTTCGGCTGAACACTTGCACTACATTTGTAAATATACATCACCGAATGATGGATGCAATACCTGAAAATATCCTTTCCTGAGAATAAAACACATTTTAAATCGACAATTTTTACTAACAAACAAGTTTATTATCAGAGTCGACATTCACAGAATTATCAAAGGGATTTTCCAGTGATGGTAAAGCGTAAGACTATTAGAACTATATAATGAATGTGCCTAACTTTTTTCCACCTCAAATATTAAAAAGTAAACATTTAACCTTATGCTACCCATTAATATTTTGCGGATTTTGAGATTTTTGTCCATTAGTTCGGCTTTCTAAGGGACCCGCTCATTAACCGAGATTTTGGTTATGATCTCCAGAAAACAATGTTCCCATGAATATATTTACTTAACTTCATTAAAGTAAAAAAATAAAGGAGTAGCCCACTTATGCATTTAAAATTTTTACCGTATTTTTTGGCGTCCAATAGTTAAAGGTTTTAGCGAAATCACGGCTATTCACGGAATTCACGGAATATTCACGGTTTGGCAGATCCATGGTGCCCAATTTTTCTTGTTTAAATCAAGCCATAAAAACCTAGCCTATTAATTAAAACGTTAAAAATAATTTGCGGAGGTGAAACATTCTGCTTATAGAATTTTCTTGAGCTTGAATACACTGAAATAAATTTGAGAGTTTTATCAAAACATAACTCGGTGAAAAGAAACCAAATAAAATTGGGTGGAAATTTCGTGACCACGAGGACCTCCATATCTTAGGGTATAGTTTAAACCTGTTGAAGAAAACAAAACCAAGCATTCTGAAGATGCTGCGAGATATCTACATTTCAATTATACGCACGCAAGGTGTGAAAAAGAACGGTGGAAATTCGAGAAAAATTCCCGGAAAATTTCATGGGAAGATATGAGTTACCTTTTCAAACTAAATTTCTTGTCACCGCGTCTTGTATAACTCGTTCAAAATGAGTCATCTTTCGTGTGCACGTCTCACGCAAGCGCATTGTCAATGGGATTATCGCAGATGGATCTTAAATAACCCCTAGAGAGGAAATTATATTTCGCTGCTTGTGATCGTTATCATAAACATATACAGCCACTTATAAACACGTACAATATAATATGGAGTAGTTACCTTTGATATATTTTAAAAATTGAGTGTATCTCTAAAAAAATTAAATTCTTAAAATTCAGGAAGAATTTAATATAAATCAGAGAAACAGCTAAAGTATACGGAATTAGGAAAAACGAAAACAATAGGCTAAATAAAACATAAAATGTAAAAATAATAAAATGTAGAAATTACAAGATATGTACGAACTACAATCAGGTATAATAGAAGACCCTTAAACTTGATGCAATGATGTTGACCACGCCAATATTTGCACAATAGGTTTTATGATATCATTTTATTTAACCAATATAGCTAGGATTTAATTATGAATCAGAAAATGATTAACTCACCAAAAGTGGACTGCTGAATCTGCGTAAGGATGCCCAGTTTCCAGGAAGGAATCGGCATCTGGCGTACACCGTTACGGATTGTGACGTGGAACCATGATGAAGAAGATAAAAGTTCGCTCCAGATGAAGAGGCCATTCCATTTGCCCGCAGGAGGAACTAAGGCCGTTGCTCCTCCAGAAGCCAAACTGGCAGAGAACCGGGAATGCTTCAGCTAAACGTTGCCGTTACTGTAACTCCCGTAACTGAGCTTCTGAGGTTCTGAAAGGGATCCAAGTTAATTTCCGCTTACACTCATTTCTAGAAACATGCATTGTTTTCATATATTATTACATTAATTACATTAAATGGAATTAAAATCATTGCCATTGATTGATTGTCATAACAGAATTAATTTGGAGTAAAAATATATGCTCTATAATAATTCTACGAAAAAGATTATAACCTCACTATTTTGACCACCAAATATATAATAAAAGTGTTTATTTTATTTGAACTACTAGTAATGTAAAATGAACTCTCCGCAATTATTAGACCGCATATGAATGCCAAGTAGCTCAATGAAACCTACGTACATTACATAGACTCAGACAAAAAGGTTTATTTCATAGACACCAGTTTCAAGTTAAGAAGCCGAACTCTTGAATTAACATCTCATTGAAGCCATGCGTCGAGAGAGAGCCAGATTTAAAAATATATCAACACAGTAAAAGGCAAGCATGGAAATTTCTATTCCGAGCTAAAATCTATAGGTGTACTGCAATCTTAGGCAAAAAAACGGATGCTACATATCTCATAATTCCACAAGAAAAATAACCAAAGAAGCAATAATTCTCAGGGAAATGTTGTACAAAACTACCTCGGCAGATGGAGACGCCCGCTACAATATTTAGATTATCTCGTACATCATTCGTGGAGTCGTAAAATAAAAAGGGCGGGCACAATTGAATCGGTGAAAATCGTCGTGAAGCCTTGAGCCTCGTGATTGTAAGGTTACTCTTAATCCCCGATGACCCATAAACCTAATAAGCGGAAGACCGCACTGGAGAAAAAACGAAAAAGAAAAACGCAAGCCGGGCCACCGAACCCATTTTCCTCCGGAGCAGTTAATTTTTATACGTGGGACGCCTCAGGTGGAGCCACCCATTCATTCCCCCGTCCTTAAGTATTATTTTTAATGGCACCGTGTACTGCGGTAATGACCATAGGCGGTGTTTCCTCTCTCCCTCCAGCTATCGCACTCAGCCCTCCAAAGCTCCCACCCAGCTCCTCCAAGCCGTGTTTTTGAACGAAAAGCACCTAATGTGAGGAGCGCGTAAAGTAGTAGTCAGATTTGTCTCATCGGTTCCACTGCCGCTATTAAAGTCTCTGGTAGGATTCGTTTTTAGGAATGATTACTTGACGCATGAGTTCAACGTGCGCGGAATCTCAGTCTATGCGACCACCAAAAAATTGAAAACACAATCTACCTCCCAGCCACTGTGGTCCGGAGTACTGTGTACCAACTATACGCATCTAAGACTCAGAACAACGTAAGAAAAAAATTAAGAGTCATGTCCAAATCGATCCCCTAACTCATTGGTGTGGATCACAAAATTTGATATATTCTAAGCCAGAGTAATCATTTGTGTATTCGCGTTTGCAGTTGCCGAAATCTTCGCTCATTGCTAACATAGGTAACTTTATATATATATATATATATATATATATCATTAAGTAGTGGAAAAAATTAGTGCCGCAGAGAAAATCGGACACGGTCTTCAGATGGATCGAAAAAAGGATGAACCGAACAGGGTCAGTTCACGTTAATAACTCCTCAGTAATCAGAAACTCATAGTTCTTCAGGCCGAAGATCAGTTGACTTCAGTCCCTTATTCACCCCTATCCAATGCTACCCCTCTTTGGCCATGGCAGCTCTCTCGGGTTAAATCCTTCTTCAATTGTTTTATGCATTTATCCCTTAGTATTCTTCATTTCTCTTGGAATAGTTTACCTTGGAACAATGATTCAGCTCTTAAAAAATAAGATCTTTTATCCTAGTCATACAAGTACTTAAATGAGGATAGATGATTTTCTCGAACAAGGAGTTCATATGAACGTCAGACGGAATACAAAATTTCCCAAAACGGTTTGGAGATATTTTCATTTTTTATTGCGTTCTGCTTTGCATATAATTAAGGCTGTGCTGAACGAACTTAGAATGGCAAAGAGGTGGAAGAGTTTGGCCTCAATAATCCGGCATGTCTCGTTCCCCATCCCGAAGAACTGCTTCAACAAAACTTCGCAATTGTAATCCATTTCGGTATTCAATGAGTACCGACCAATAATTAGGATGTAATGGAAAATTGTGCCTTTATTTTTTCCTTGAGGACATTTTTAAGCATCGGCTGCTATTAATAAGACTTTCGCTTTTGATATAAGAGGTTTTTGATCCATAAATGAGAGAAAGATTTAAAAAAAAAGTCCAAATAAAAAGTCGAGTGGTCATCAAATGCAATTAATGCATAGTTTCGGACATTTAGGCCGCCTCGCTAATTGGAAAAAACACATTAACTTTACTCTAACGATATAAAACTGTACTTATTCGAGTTTTTTTCACGCGAAACAGCAGGTGGTAGTGTCGGAAGGGATTTTTATTTCAGAAAAATAACATATACAAATGTTTACATCTTCGTCATTCAATAGAACTGAAAAATTATAAGAAATTACCACGCTAAAGGAGCATTAATTAGCACCTGGTCCTTTCACTCAAGCCTTTTAGACATCGCGTCGGGTTAAAAAAATTAAAGAACGATAGTGGCAGAGTGCTTTTTTCTATGCTATAATTTGCCATCCTTTCAGAAGAAAAATACATAAAATGACTCTTGTTTTTAAGAAAGCAGAGGTATGAATGAAGAGCAAACTTGGGCTTAATTTAATGGTATTTTAAACTACTTTATAGCTCTTTTCTTCTTTCCGTCGACTATACATCATGGTTGACTGATGAAAATGTCGGGTGCGCACAGAATGTTAAATCTAAAAATTCAATTGATTTCCACAATTCTCAAAAATGAAAGTTGTCGCTTTCTTTCACACATACTGATCAAGTTACTGATTTCAGGAATATAACTATTGTCGCCAATATTATTAGGAAAATACATATAATACAAGTTTGTACCTTATTACGACAAAAAATGTCTGCCAGAAATTAAACATAAAGAAACAGAACTGAATGTGGCATTCAACGAAAAATATCAAATGGTAAGTGGTAATATTTAAATGAAAAAGAGGAAGGTTTTTATTTTCAAATCTAAACATTCGAATTAAAACCCGATGCAATTAGAGAATGAAACTTATGAGGTTGTTCTCACAACAATTCTACAAATCCATTCCGTACGTCTGTGGAATTTATTGAAGAAAGAGATGTCCAAATAAAAACCTAACATGGTACCCAAACAGTCGAACGAAGATCATCACTTTAACTGACTTCATGCATTGAAGAAATAAAAATGGCGTTTTCCCCAACAAGCGCGTGAGTTTCCTTCCATACTCAAGGAATGTTAAATTAAATTTTAAATAAGTTTCCTAATTCCTTTTATCCTACTCTTGCATCGCTTACATCTTCCCTTCCGGATGTAATATAGGAAGCAGGATTGGTTTACTTACGTACATCAGTGCAGCACTTACAGGCGTTCTGATTGTATGCTCACGATCTTCGATTCAACACCGCCACTGAATGCGGAAGAAAATTCTCCCAATCCATATGAAATCAATAGAAATGAAACTTAGAAGTGATAGAACGGAAAAACCTTTCGCAAGACGTAATCGATTTTCAGGAAAATATTTGGCTCCCACCTTTTCAACTCTCCCCTGAATGAGTGAACGGCCAGGGATTAAAAAAAATGTCGTGACTTTTTTTGAACCCGGATGAGGACTTATAACCCTTGTGAAGCAATCATTAGGGAAAAAAACAAATCTCGTACACCGCCGTGCTATTTTTCCATCCAAATGATGACTTTTTCCAACTCAGGGAAAACCCCAACCGTATTTGGAAACCGTTCCCTCGCAAAACAACAATAGCAGTGCCACAGAGTGGTCATCTCCACTACGACAATACGGTAGGTACGCTCTACTAAGACCTATTCTTCCGTGTGTACTTGCAAGAAAATATGAGGAGAAAAATCACCCATGGAGCACGCCGATCATTCCCCAGGGAACAATTCCACGAAAGCTTTTCAACTGTGTCGCTGTCACGCGGTGCACCATGGGATGAAAAGAGAAACCCTTTGGAAAAAAAATCATTTATCGAAGGAATATCAATGCCCCCATCAGTTACATCCCATGATCTTCGCAGAAAATATAATGCAACTGCAAATAAAAATTGACTGTTCCGATATGGTATTAAAAATTAAGCAGGAAATCCATGAATATTATAAGTATCAAAAATATAATCATGAAATTTCACTAAACCTAAATGCATTATAAATCGTTATGAATTAGTCCTTTCTTCAAAAATATAAAAGCAAATTGAGAAACAAATAATATATAGATGTATACATATATATATATATATATGATGTCTAAAATATATATATATATATA
>LYUA01000678.1:134844-152552 GCA_002093875.1 Calopteryx splendens
GTTTTATATAATATATATATAAAACAACTCCTGAGTTAAAGAAATGTAATTAGATGAATACTTAGAAATTATTAATATATAAGTGAATACAACTGCTACCCAACGCTGAAGAAAGGTTTCTTAATGATTTTTTTCTAAGAGAACAGAATTCGAGATAAAAACGAATCACTACCCATAAAGGATAATGAATCCCAATAAGAGCATGGTATGACGAAACGATAAGTATGGGAGATATAACGTAACGTATTCTCCCATAGTGAAACAACCTTGTTTGACTTCAGTCCAATGTAAGTACACCAAGTTCTTCGTTGCTCCTTTTCTTCGCTCGCTTCGGCTTTCGATTCAGGCTCTAACAACTTATAATTTGCACAAGTAAAGTGCCGTTGATAGCCTAGAGGAGGTAGCGTTTTTCTACTCCAGAGAAGGCCCCGGTTTAAAATGCGGATCTTTGGACACTCCCACTTAAATCCAAGTTGTCTGATTTTCAGGGTAGTATAGGCTTCTGGGAAATCTCGGCAGTACAGGCATTGGAAATGTGTGGAATCACCCTGGATGTGTATTTCCCACGCCCCATGGCTCAACCGAGCTCAAGGAACCCATCATCTATCAAATCCACCTTCCGCTTGAAGTTGGTGATCATATACGTACTAGCTAGTGTTTCTTTGGTTTGATGCTCATTTTTTCAATTAAATTTTGCTCAAAATATTTACATTATTAATCATGTTTATTTCACTCGAAATGTTGAAACACATTATTTTATTGCACTAAACTTCACGTCTGTCACATTTGCAGAAATGGCGCGTGTGATATCCTTTCCAAGCGCGGAAATATCCAAAAATAATATATATTGGAAGCGTAAATGATGATGCTGTACGTTTACTGTAAAGCAGGAAGTAAATGGCATTATTTCCATGGAGCTATGAAACAAACGCTTGAAAGTAACAAATGGAGATGCCAATTTAGAATTTGAGGCCTCTAAATTATTTTCGTCTATAAGTATATCTTGACCTCGCGATATCTTTTTTAGAGACACCGGATGAATAGCTAACTGCTTAATGATTTCGAACATAAAACGTGATGAAAAGTTATGAATGAAAAAAATAATGATTGAAAAGTTTGAATGCTGGTAATTTTAATACCATTCATTCCTTCTGTTTTTTACCTACTATTCCCGGCCATGAGATATTACCGATGCCTTGGAGCCAACGAAACGGCTAAAACTAGAGATGAGACGGTGTTTTCACCCCCCGAGAGCATTCTGTAATTTAAATTCTCATTAGGTCAATTTACAATCGCGCTCTCTTCGAAAGTAACCGGCGCACAGGATGAGTGAATCAAGCCTCCCGTCTATCGTTAAGGTTTTAATTTTAGTGTGGCTCTCCAAAGCAAGCTACGACTAAAAAAATAATTAAAACCTTAAATTGAACATTTGAGGGACGAAGAAAGGGAGCAGGATCATTTCAAACACGTCCCTCCCTCTTACCATTTTTTTTTGGGGGGGGAGGAGAAGGAAGGGGTGGAACTGGACGGATGGGTAGGGGGAGAAAGAGAGAGTGTTCGCAATGGAGCTTCGGGAGCCGTGATGCTGAGAACGGATCTCCACACCGCTCCCTGGGCCACACACAACAATGGAAGAAAGCGAAAAGCCGCGCTTGCAGCCGGGTGAGATGTGGGCCGCCCGTGTGCTTTCCGGAGGTTAGGACATCCGGCGGACGGCGACGAAGTATACGGCCCTCCTCCTCCCTCTCTCTCTACCGCTCCCTACCCTCCCCGCCACCTCCCCTCCCTCCCCGCCCCTCAAACTTGCGGCTGACAAACACCACCACATGCCGTCACCGCGAGCGCAGGCGGGTGAAAGTTCTCCCGTTTCATCGCGCCCTCCTTCGGCAGTTCCGTCCGAATGAAAGCGACAGTTGATCCACGGAGGATTGCAGGGGGGTGGGGAGGGAGGGGAAGCGATGAGAAATGTCGGTCGTTTGACTTTGAGGGGGGGATGGGGAGGGAGCGGAGGAGGACAACAAAACGAATCCTGTACACATTCGCAACCAATTACTCAAAAAAAAAAAGTATTTGAACACCTTGGATGGTTTTCACGATATTATCTAAGATTCATAGCAAAGTAACAGCGACTTACGGTATACTTATATTGTTTTAACAATTTATTAGTTACGACAAGGAAAGAAACATTTTGTTTAATCCACAAAATTATTTTTTACCAACCCAGGTTTCAGCAACTTAAAAGGGTATCGGAAATTACACTATAAAGTTTTCAAAACCTAGGTCGATAAATTAAAATAATTCTATGGATTTCACAAAGTTTTTTTTCACAAACACGTTTCTTGTTTACCACAGCATGACACCAAGTGACACCTGAAGTCTAGGGAATTTACGAGTACTATTCCTTCTTACCTAGACATTGATAGGTCCACTACCCTGGAATTCCTACGGTCGTATCACAGAGATCCACAACTTCAACTGACCTTCGTAATATTTTTTTTGTTTCTATTAGCGTATTTTATATAACATACATCTTCATTTCTTTTTTATTCGGTTCTTATATGAATTTTTCCATTCTTGTCAAATATTTATGTGGTATTTTCATCTGCTTTATACATATTATATCATAGTTAATCGTCATTTCCAGCGGAAATAATATTCAGACTAGCCGAAAAAGTCAGATGTGGTCACATTAAACTGACTACTTTCCAGTCCATATACATACTTCCATTACTTCGATTTTTTCGCTAAATTGGCTATGAGTGTGTCATCACATAAAGACATATCAGTTAGGATTTTGAAATGAATATTTACGGCCATACATTTTATACTAATTTCAATCTAACATAAAACGCTGTTGCTGGCGAAAATGTTGTCCAAACTGGATAAATTATCAAAAAAATGTGATTCGAAAAGTTCGTTTTCCACTGCTAATACGAATTTTATTATTGGAGAGAGTAGTCGCTCTATTGCGTATTAAATATGATGATACTTTAAATGAATGTATTACTTAAGTTTTGCTCAAAAACTCTCTTTCCTTATTTCTTCTCGCTCTTTTTCATTATCTTTCCCAAATATAAAACTAATGCTATAAAATGCATAAAGATTAAACATGCAATAAAGAAGGTATAAAATGAATAAATATATCGTCCTTCCCACGAATTTTCACTGAAGAGTACCTATTCTTTCTTAAATGTTAACCTTTTTTTCCTTTTACTCGGGATTTACCAGATGGAGTGGACGGTTCTTTCTATAGTCCATTTCTCTTTTACCCTCAAGTTTTTGAAGGGATTTAATAATGCCATAAGGGCTGAGTGGTATGAATCTGGTACTCACATCTTTCATTTATGACTGATGTGCTTCTGGCGATGAAATAAATATTTGATGAGATGTTCATTGGCGCATATAAATTTTTACGGAAACTTCAAACAAATGTCCACATTTTGCTCAAATGACTGCTTTCCTTTTAAAGACCTCGGTAGAAATGAGGCTAAATAAACTGTTATAAAAAGATACAAAGACAGATGAATTAGGGTTGGATATTAATAATACCAACATTGGTCTACACCTAGCACCGGCGTATATTAATCGATGATGTGTAATAAATATTAGCTGAGTGAGAGATTGTGTGGTCAACATGTTTTTACAAAACGTGATAATGATAGACTTCATATTTCTCTATTACCTATAAATAGGCACACATGATTCCTAGAACAATGCTGAGATGGTCATTCCTAATTACCTAATTATACTGACCTCGAATTTTTACGAAACCGTAAACTAAAATAGGGAGCTGCAGTGATAAACCTGACATAACTTCAAATTTTGAAAGGAATTACTTCCAAAGATCCAATATTCAATGCCCAACCTAGTTTCAGTCACCATGAATAACTACCGCGTATATATTGTATAGCATTGAATCTCATTAATATCGATGAGGTTTCACTTATTCAAAAATCATTATGCTTCGCAATTACATCTGTTAGTTGCACGCACTCACATGAACACACAAAATGACGTTATCTGGAAATTTGTCTTTCTTAAGAACATCGTTATAATTTCCAATAGGCACCTATTTCTAGTTCAGAAATGGAATAAGAGTTGCCCTTTCTCTTGCCTTTCCAGGAGTTGCCTTGAAAATAATTGGTGAAACATTTGCGCAACCGCTAGATATTTAATCACTACTCTCCACTTGGCATGGTAAATAATCCTCAAACTATAGGTTTATGTTTAAAGCGGTCTAACACATAAAGTACGTGATTGTCTCTCACGAAGTAAAATAAGGTGTTATTCATTCCGTTTTCGAAATACGGCTTTCTAAAACTACAGCAGGGAGCGTATAGGCCTCAGTTTCAAGTTTAAAAAAGTAGACTAACCGTGAAAGTCTTTTTGTCTGGAGGTTCAATAAGTTTAAGTCGAGAGGGTAGAACAACTCAGCATGAGTCCGACCAAGATTTTTTTTAATATTTCCCGGTTTGGACAGGATTCAGAAAGATACGAATACTTTTAAGACAACGTTGTGGAAATACTGGATTGGATCCATGTATGAATATCCGAGGATTTGTTTTTGATGAAATTTAAGGGAACTGGACATAAAGTGTCCAGACTGTAGTTTCGCCAGTATGCGAAAAGAGGGCGTCTGAGGAAGACAGTCTGAATATACGAGTGCGTATATTTACTTTGACCTCCTTTTTTTGCGGCCCAAAGAGACGCTTTGATTTATCTCCATTTTCCATTGCCAAGAAAAACTGCTTTCACAAGGCGTCGGACTGCATTCGTTTGTCTTATTTTTCGTCCGCTCCTTTTTTTTCCACATGCCTGAAACGCGTGTCAGGGGTTGGTAATGTAACAGGTTCCAATAAAGTACGTCGTGTACGGTCGATTGGAGTTTGGGCACGATTTGGCCGCTCCAACTTGGCGTAGCGTAGGCTTGATGCGCGTAAAACGGAATGTTTCCTTGAATTCTTTCGGCTGCGTCTTCTCCCACTACCCACCGAATCTTCCATTCATTCATTCTTTTTTTTTCAATCCAATGACTTTTAACGGCAATCCCCCATTCTAACTTTCTTCAGTGTTCTCTCACAGTGGAGACCCTCAATCCTTCCCTATTCCACGTTATTTCTTTCATCCGAAATTCAAAACACCATCCTATTCTTATATTTATATCCATTTTCTCTTGGTTGATAATTGTATCTTGGCCTTATTATTTTGTTCCTTTTCAATTTTTCCTTCCTTTATTCTCAATAAGAATCCATTATTCCACTGTATTTAGCTAGCTATTTATTAGCTTCTTTTCCATAGGGTTTTCCACTGTGTTATCCATGATTCTGATTCACACAATGTTACACTCCATTCCAATTTTTTACCCGCGCTTCCTTGTTTCCATTACATTTTTAAGTCACCACAGTGCTATCTTCATCATAAACGCCTATGGCCTATTACACACTTGACTGATGTCTTGCTTTACCTAGTAATCTTATCCCACCTTCGATTAACCTGTGTTCTCAATTTCTCCTTATCCATTGAACCGCGCACATGTGGACTGGTTAAATTCTGACGTCATTTACAAGCAACTTCTACTGTACATTTAGTTAGTTTCTACTGCACTTGTATAGTTAGCATCGACAATGTATATATTTAGTAAAAATGCCAAGGTATCGTATCCTTAAACCGTCAATTGTTGTAGAGGAGAAAAGTATCAACGCCTGCCAACCTAAGTTATCAGTACAACAGTGTCAAAAAAGTCCGGACGCAGTTATGCTGAAGCGTAGGAGCTCGAGCGTATCGCTTCTTCTGGAACATTAACTTTTGAAATCGCAAACCATCGTGAACCCACTTTTTTCAATCAAGGTAAGGAAATAAAATAAATTTTAAACATGTAAGGAATACTCTCCATTTCGGAATGATGTCGCATCCTTAGTCTACAAAGTATAGATAATTGCACCGTTTGTCTTGTAAAAAGCCAATTTACTAAGGGTAAATTTGTCAAAACCTAGGTCGTGGAAGGAAATTAAATTTCTGGTGAAATGGTCTTTTTATTATTCTACGGTATGGAGAAGTTCCACATAGTCAAGCATGATATAATGTCTTTCATAAAGGAAATTATATTAAGGTATTTGAACATATATAAGAATTTTACCATATCGTTTAAAATTGGTATAATTAGCACAACCACGAGTATTTTCACTAGAGATTTAAGCGCCAGTTACCTATTAGTTTATATAAATCCTTCGTAATAATAATCCTGCGTTGAAGCCCCAAGATTGATTTTATCTATACGACTAATTCCTGCTAATTCATAATGCTTTTAAGAAGATAATATATTTTAAACCTTTATACCGTATGTTTTTGGATGAATTTGAATATTTTACTGTACTCTTAAGGCTTCTCGAATATTTTACCTTTCTGCAATTCATTAACTCCCTCTGTGAATAAATTAAATTTATTCGTATTCCTTTATTTTTTAATCCTAGATTCCTCTTATTATTTTATATTATATTTTGATACTATGGTAATATTCAACGACCGCACCCCATATGGATATTCCGTATTACACGCCGTATAAATACAGTTATATTCTGTAACTACATGGAATGTATGAGGTGAATTGAGAAGACACAAAATTCTACTAAACTTTCAAGGAAATGAATGAATTTTAAATTAAATTTTTCAATTTTAATGTACATGATACTGAACCTAAATCCCTTAGTGATGCTCTTAAAAAGAAGGATGGGTAGTATTAAATTAGCACGCGCGCACCAATCACGGTTAAAGCTATTTGCCGTAGGGAGAAAAGGAAACCAATAAAATAGACGAAGAAACTTCTCTTCATAATTCACACCCGCCTCCACGGGAACGCCCATTATATTTTCACGCCAGAGTACCCGCCAGGCCGATTGTTTTCTCAACTCCATTTATGGCCCCGAGTGTTATATTGCCAGTCCATTAACCCCTCCGATCACCAAGATAAAGTGAATGAAATCCAACTCAAAACATCCAGTCCAAAACTAAACTGGTGACCCTTGATGTGGAAGGAGCGACGTGTGAGGGAGAAACCCGCTCTCTTTCGGCTTTACCTCTGAGAGTGCTTCCTCCTCGGTAGCCGCGGGCGCGGGGGCTCTTGAAAGAGAGAGTTTTGGAAGGGGGGGGGGGCTTGAAGCGATCGAGATGGCAGGTGATTCCGACGACGCAGGCGGGCGTTGTGGGCATGCCTATGGGATTTATGCTCGCGGCGGGGAGACGAGAGCGATCGAGGAGTCCACCTTGCGACATCCTGAGCACACTCGTAAACCCCTTTCGCTTAAAACAGCGGAATGAACCGACACAAACCTTATCCATGGTTCACGTAGCCTGGTCGCCAAGTTTTATTCATCGACTTATATGCCGACCAGTTGCCGACGCCCAAGGATACGGCAAACTTGTTACAGGAAAAGGAGGAAAGGGATCGAACGGGAAGATTCTTTCCTTCGGAGTCTCACTCCACGTTGACGCAATCCCTTCCGCCCCACCTTAACGCCATCTCGCCCCCGGCCCGACCAGGAATGAAATGTTTCACCACCCTCCCACCGGCGAATAATGATCGCCAGGATCCACTTCAAAGAGCGAATGAATACATTTTCCAAGTAAACCAGCTCGAGTTATCATTTGTTGCCTCGATGCTTATTTCTATTTTTTTTAACTGAAAAAACTCAATATCATTATCAAATATATCATGAGGCAAACATGAGACAAACCTCTTGATGAAAGAAAAATCAAAGTCGAATTGCATACAATTTCGATTATATCAAAGTTCGATTTAGATTCCCACAATGGGGTAATTATACAAAGCTACGCATAGCGTTATAAGTTATAAGGCGCTCATAAAATACGGGGCCGACTGTGCAAAGCGAGATTCATAATTTCACTATTCCATGATTCAAATGGAAACCTCTGCCACAGTCTAATGACTTTCGCATATAGCCTCAATATCTAATCAATGCTCTACAATTGACTTGGCGTTCAAACTTCCCAGAAAGGGCACGCCTCAGGTATCCCTTCTTTTTTTTACAAAAACAGAGCACGAGTAATTTCTGTTTTTTTTTACTTTTTCGGTCCGTGTTAGTAGCTTTTTGAATTCTTCCAGCGTCAATATTAATTTTTTAAACTCGACGTTTCTCTTCCAATGAATAGATCTTCGCCATTGAAGGAGAAACATCGAGTTTTTGTTTTATTAAATATTGGCTCGGGTAATATTTCAAGTTATTTTATCGCCATGGGTAGTTTCTTGCTTCGCTGAATTCTCCGCATGGATTAAATCAGTGGATCCCCGAACTTATGGTCATGAGCCACGTGCGAGGCCTTTGTCTTCTGTTGATAATTTTTAGGCGGCTAGGTTCTCCTTGGGTTGGGCCTTGGATCCTCGGCGACATTGGACTTCGAAGGAAAGGTGCTCAGCTGAAATGCGTCTGAAATTAAAAGTTTCCTTTCATTCGGCGGTCGTCGAGTTGGGCGCGTTTTTCTTTCATTTGTCGACAAAATCATTATATCCACGTTTTTCAAAGGGAAATAAATTCGAATAAATGCTTGGCATTATGTGATACGGCGCTCTATGATTTCATTTGAAACGTGGCCAATATATATTCATCCTACATCGCAGAGGCAGGGGCCCAAGGAAATATAGAGGTCTACATGGAATCCGGACAAGCCACCTTGATTTACCGTCAGGTTTCTCAGGGATCGATGTGGAGTAGGACGACACTCATACTCTAGACGGAACTCGAACCCACGACTTATAAACTATGGAGCGTCACCCACCTTACTTGAACCCACCCACCTTCAATATATTTCGAAATGATACAAATTGACTTGAGTGATTTTAAACAATTATTTTTGAATGTGAAAGTTAGTGTCACTAACGATTTAAAAATCAAAGTATATCTCAATAAAAACAAATTTCTATCCTCCTCTTTAGGCTTTGCACTCTTGTGGTTAAATGATTAGAATAATTCGCAGGTCAACCCAAGCTAAGTCAGACCAATCAATTTCGGAATCGAAATATTTCGCTCGTACTTTTAGCTAACATAGGTATATATGTGTATTAACTTTCCTTTACTTACTCAAAGAAGCCAAGCTACCTGATAGAAGAGACATTCTGGATCTCTGATGAAAGATTTACCCATAGCCTTGAATGAATTGCAATTTTTATTAATTAACTTCTAAGTGGCTTGGCCCCTCAATAGTAAAGCGATTTTAATACACCTCGAATTCAACACATAGAATTTTATGAATAAATATATAGATAAAATGTAGTCAACATTAATAGGTACATTAAATGGTAACAAATAATAAATAGAGGAAATAAAAACTTAGGTACGCAATCCTTTTAAGGGGAGAAGAACTTAATTTTGATGTGTGTAGCAATATTACCTATTATAGTATGCCTTTCCTTCCTTTAAGTCACGTACAACACTGCGCAAACAAGTCTATTGCTTAATTTTCATTTATATATCACTTCTTCATCTTCAAAAAAATATAAAACCTCGGCTGACCATAAGGAAAATTTCCCCTTGATGCTCTCGGATGCACCACAAAATTATCTCATCCAACTTCCGAATATACCGTAATTAGTTCCCACGAAATAAAATCACATATCAGACAACCATTCATGCAATTTTCCGCTATTTAAGTAATTGCACCACTCCTACTCTTTCATTCATCTCTCTGGTACCTCCTGCTGTCAGCATTCAATTAATCAAGGACTCGGTGTCACAAATACGATCACCACACGACGACACTTCACAAGAAAAACCACTTCATTTATCAAGCGACGCTCCACCCGTGGGTGAGCCGAAGACCAAAGCACAACTACATCGTCTGGGCAGAGAACCTCCCTTTTCTCAAACTTCTAAAGAGTAGTTCGAGAAGACGCTTCCGACAGAATTTACGTCTTTGTCGAGCGGCCGCTAAGGCAATTAAGCCACTTACTTAAAGCAATCATCATCTTAACCTTTTTGGATACTTTCACCCATTAATTTTACCGGCCATCAAAATCTACTCACCGGGATTTCCTCAATGTATCATTTCCTATTTCCACTCCACACTTCCGCCACCATCTTACCCAACTCTCTTTCATCGACAGTCGTTCGGCCTACTCGCCCCCGCGTTCAATTTCCAACCGGCCCACCTAATCTTCCACTTAAACCCCCCCCTTTCCATTTTCTCCAGTCGAACACCCACCTCCGCTCCTGCATCACAATCGCGCCCTTATAGATGCAACCCTGAATCCTACCAGTTCCATTGAGAATGCTCCATCCGATCCCCCAATTATCCCGTCGACCGCAATTACGTCTCATTTCCATCGGAAAGGAGAGGCCTTTTCTGAGACCATGATCTTCTTTATTTAAGTCTTTCCGTCACGCGTCCACCTAAGCGAGAATTTCCCTTAACCTCCTCCTCAATCACTGAGAGATTTGAATTGGGTATCGGACACAAGGGGGCTCAGCCTCGGCATCGATTACCAGCGCTCGGAGATAGGTCACATTTTCCTTTCAACCTAATATCCCAAATCCATTATTACAACTCAATTTAAACCACTATCATTAAATATATGCATGAAATTTATTCCCACGAATGAGCTGAGTGTAGGAATCCTTCGGGTACACACGCGTAGGGAAGGCACCTGTTTGACCACGATCGGATTCTTTCGATGTTTTGACCATTCTAAGGGGGAGATTCACCTAATTTTTCATGTTTCATAAAGCTTTTGCGTTAAATCGCTCTCTATTGCGAAAAATATACTATCAAACGCGATAAGCAGTTGTTTTCTTTATTGCTGAAAGACTGGAGACGGCA
This sequence comes from Calopteryx splendens, assembly GCA_002093875.1. NCBI lineage: Eukaryota > Metazoa > Arthropoda > Insecta > Odonata > Calopterygidae > Calopteryx > Calopteryx splendens. The sequence continues at coordinate 145,672 of LYUA01000678.1, forward strand.
CTTCAAAAATATATACAGAAGAGCAGACTTACACAAAGCTCTTGGATACCGCGAAAAGAAATTAATTCACCTGAAGAAACATTAGTGCCTCCAAGTTAAAATACATTTAGCGAATTAAAGAAAAACGTATGGGATTATTTAAGCAACATGGTCAGGGTTACAATGCGGCGTCTTGTCTTGACTTGAGCTTAAAACTACACGTAAAAAAAGAATGTAATAACTTTCCCCTCATGGATTCATATTTGCAATGCTCATTTCACAATTCCAATACAGTTCCGAAAGGCTCTCTACATGTCAACGGTAACGTTTATTAAACATTTGATTTTTTAAATATATTTATTAATTTTTTTGATCACACTATAGCCCGATAGCAATAAATTTAAAATTAGCATTGTTCGGAATCTTGAAATCATGAGTTTTTAAAAATTGGTTTCAACTCGCTAGGCTGGGAAGAATAATGCAGATGTTGATTTTAAAAAAACATATGTGATGTCTCAGTCTCATAATTTTCATAAATAAAATAACCAATGAGATGGAAGAAACCTTAGCTTTAAGAAAACAATTAAAATGATTAATTTTATTTTACTGCCGGTGACTATGAGAATTATCCTAAATAAAAGGAATTAGTATTCCAGTCGCTAACACTTGGTGACGACTGATTTAAATAGAGTACTGATCTCCCACGGAATGCATTTATCGACATCATTCTAAGACATGCCTCGAGATGGGGCCCTCAGATTATGGTGGGGAGTTTATTATAAGGATCATTTAACGCGTTCTGTTACTATGCCCAGATTAAAAAGGTAATTTTCAACTCAGCTTTTGAAATTTAGGAATGTATGTGTACGAAGTTCAATAGTCTCGGAACGAATGACTGTTTTAGTGTTCCTGTTGATAGAAAATTGAACAAGATAATAAAAGAAAGTTTACTCGTAAATTTTCAGTACCTATATAATGAATTTTGCATTTCCATTCAAAAGACCAAATTATCATGCCAAATTCCCACATGGTGGTACTTAACATAGCATAGAATGAAATTTTAATAATTAATTTATTTTGGAGGGATAAACTTTTATCATGGCCCAGGACATCAATGACCGTAGTTCCGTCATCATCAAATATATTCTGCTCACTGAAGTCGCTAGAGAAGAGATAAAGTCAAGAGTTAAAATAATCGTAGCAGCCTGTGAACACGCTCAGTAAGGTACCCCCCACTGCGCATTAATAATTTTGATGAACTTAACCTCAAGATTTGGTTTATCTTCCAACAAATCACAAACCAGAGCAAATAATTTATGGATACTTCAGACGGCACACATGCTGTTAAACAAATCACCTCGAAAAACGTCATCCTCGTTCCGCGGTTACGAAACAGGATCCCCAGGAATTATAACGCGTCCGGATTCTAGGAGGAAAACTTTCACTACAAACGCTTGGGCGAGGGGGAGGCCAATGGGTATGTTCCTCCCTCATTCATATCACCATTTGATCTCGATTCAAAGCGGCTCAGAGACGGCGTTGTTTCGTCGTCTCCTTACTTTTTTTCCTTACTTTTCGTAAAATTTACTTCTTTCTCTCCCCCACCCTCTCCACGGACACAGGCTAAACGAGATCCAATCACCAGTGAAAAAGAGTGGGGCCGGGCCGGGATGACGGGAAGGAAAGGGGAGCGGAGGGAGAAAGCTAGGCTCTTAAAGGCCCTCCCACAGAGAGCATTGGCGCCCTCCGTCCGACCATTCCGCCTTTGGTTTCTCTATAACCTACGCATTATGCATACGCACCTGCTGAACGATTGAAAGGAATGCCGTCTCAAGACCACTTCCCTATACCCCTCCCCGATCCCTCTCTCCAATAGGGTCCGCGCAGATTGCCTCACCGGCGCATTAATCAGGAAATCACTGTCGAAAGTCTTGTATCGTATTACGGGCGGCGGGCGCATTACAGAATAGAATCGGCGGGCGCTCACACTTGTCTCGAGGCGAGTGCACGTTCCTTTCCTTGGAGTTTCGGGGAGGGAGTGAGAAGCGGTAGAATTGAGAAAGAGGTAATCAGCGGTGGGTTATGGAAAACTGATGGATAAATAAATACATATACATGCCTCCATTGCAAATTAATACCGGGAAATGTTGCGCCTATAGCCACACGAGCTTGGTTTGGCAATCTGACGTGTAGCAAGGTAACAGATAAGAGGGCGGAGAGGGATTTGATGGGCGTCCAACCTTCAATGGGACCAAGGTACAGCTTACCTCCAAAATTTGGCCAAAGTACATGTGATTTCTTGCAGGTGAAGAGACGATATTCAGGCTAAAAGTGTAAGCTCCTTTTCAGGAATAATTTTTTTTTACTTTCTCTATTTGGCTAAAACAATGCTTAAAAAATTCTATAAAAATTACGGGAATTCAAGTGTGGGGGGGTAATTGACAATAGCTCCATCGATAGGCTTGTGCGTCTATTTACAATAAATTTCGATAATAATTCAGTATAGAATATCATAATGAATGAACGGTTGCAATATCCGCAAATAAAGCCAAAGAAGGTAAAGAATGGAGGACAAAATTAATTGATCCAAGTATCGCCGCGTGGAAATTATGGATATCCATAATTTTAAAAATATCTTTGCATTACCACATGTTTAATACAGTCAATGGCGCACGTTTTTCACTACCCGCCACCCACATGATTACGCTACAGGTTAACGAAATGCTTTGTGCTGATGCCTCTATTAAACCTATGAAATATAGTTCAATGTTATTTTTATAATTATACTCAGAGAATGAATCTTCTAACTTACACATTTTGAGGCTCAATAGCCAATTGTGTAAAATATTATATAAGAAGCTTAATTGGACGAAATAATTAGGTGCAGAGAAAGATTCCTGAATAAATACATAAAACATGTCATGGTACAAGTGAAAGAAATAAGAAGGCATGAATAGGTTATCGGGAATAAACCAACCCGGTATATGGAGTCAACATACACTATGCATCCTTTATACCACGCTTGTGTCGTTATTACAATAGTAGAAAATGTTATTTCGAGCTAAAGCGTTAATAAGGTTATCAGGAAAAAGAATCGTGTGAAAATTGCATAAAACAAATCAGATAATGCAATGGAGAACTAATTTGTTACTCCTACAAATGGCGATCTCCTGGCTTAGTAGGTATACACTACGAGAACGTAATTGTTAGTTTTAAAATGTTTTTTTTTTAATCCCAGAAAAACTTTGCTTACTGAAGAAAAGAAAATTTCGATATTGAATCAGATGTCGCAATCAGTAATTCTAAACCCTAACTGTTACGTTGCTTGATAATTCAAAAGTATAATACAAAGGTTAACGTATAATGACTTCATGAAGTAGGATTCCCTCGCCCAATTAATTTACCAAAATGGTCTTCCTTCACGGAAATAAACTTAAATACATGCAGCATTCGTATTTTTATTACAGAGTTAAGTTACAACTGGAGGAATACATTTGAATTTCTGTATTCAAATTCCGATAAATTCTTGATACTTGATTAAAGATTTCGCGGTCCATTTATGGAGGCATACATTTTTGGGACATGCAATCCACGTCGTCTTGGCAAAACACCAACGGTTCTTCTCCTCTACCAGAGTGTTCATCAGAGTCGAATCATTCACCTCCAACGAAGGCACCGGAAAAGGAAGAGAAACGTAGGTGTTTCACCAGACGACGCGGAGCATTCAAATAACCTCCGTCTCTAAAAAGTAAAATGGTTTTAAATAGCAACTCTATACTCATTGGACTGTCCTTTCACTCGTATTCCGAACTTCGGTAACCAGAAGTAATTGAGTTTCTCAGAGGAAGGTACTTGGATCTAAGTTTGGCGTCGTGAATATGCAAATGTCTCAAAGAACGACCATGGGCATAATGGCATTCGATGACGTTGGCGGTAAACGATGGGTCACTTATTTTTACACCTTTCCACCTTCACATATTATCTTTAAATTCGCACAAAGGGGTGGTGTCAGGACGAGTTACATCATAAGTAATTTATGAAAACTTGTTTTCACGTGAAATAAAAATGGTAATTAGATAATAGTTTATTTTTTAAAGCTGTAAACTTTTACCATATTCTACTACTCTGACCAGGACGAAAACGTGGCACTAAGGGTTTCTAATATATGTTGGCTCCACATATCCACTGGGTTGGTTTATTCCCTTGAGTTCTCATTTTGGCCTTAACTAACATTTTCTAAGGGGTTATTATTATTCCTTTGATTTCCCAATTAAATTCGAACTATTTACATTTTTTCAAGTCTTGTGTGTCTCTTCAAGTCAAGAGTGGCTCCAATCCAATCTATTCATCTGTGAATTATTTCTGAGTTCACCTATTTTTAAAGAATCTGGTCCGTAATAATCGACGTATACTCAAAATCAATCATGAAATTACGCAGGGTAAAACTTCTCCTGAACATTTTCATTCGAATGTATACCTATATATTTTAGCAGGCACGCTTCGAGCATTTGGGTCTTTCGTTGAAGAAACCAATCTTGGAATTAAATAGGATGCAAGGGAAAGCTGCCCGTTTCGTGAAGAATCGTTATGAATGAAAAGAGAGCGTCACACTGTGGATTTGATAGACTTAATGGAGGCCACAGGAAGCACGAAGAACGCATGCACGATTTAAACTGTTAGAAAAATGCAAATCAGTTTAACACTTAAACGGAAGGAATAATTATACTATATATATAATATCACCGCAATGCATTGGTAGGCCATACCACGAAGGGAAGTTGAGAGAGATTGGCTGACGAACTAATAGATATAAGGAATCCTTTCTCCCTCGGAAATTCGTGATTCTAAAAGTAGGAAACACGCACGGCAGTTTGAGCGTCTTGAGTGTAGGATGCTAATAGCAATCAATGGCTGACGTCCTAACACCCCCTGCCACACCCCTTCGCGGCAGCCTCGCAGTGGAGTGTGTATATGTAGCTGCACTTTTTCTTTGATGAAAGCAGGATAGCAGATATTTCGAACGCGAATCGTTCTCCGTATCCGTGTTTAGACTTTTGTGGAAAAGCAATTGTTTCATATGAGACATAACAAAGTTGCAAATCACTTTCACTTAATTCTTCAACAGTTCTTTTATTCTTGATTTATCTCACATTGAAATTCTTACCAAAATTCGGACTGCTATAGAGGGGAGAAAGGGAGAACGGAACTATCGCTCCCTTCTCTCCTTATCGAACCTCCATACGTGCCTTCCTCTAGCACAGTCATTCGGATTGACCCACTGATTTCTCCGTTAAGAGTAGACCTACCCCTGCGCTGGGTAATCGTCCAAAGTTAGCGACAGAATTAAAAGTGAACTCCTGGCTCTACTTCAAAAACCCTTTTCCGATGTACTCGCCAATCCTTAAATTTTCCACCAAACCTAATTAGAAAAAAAACAGATACGAAGACTGGTGGGTTCCATGAAAAGTAACTACAAAAAGCTTGCACTTTTAGCAAAGTCTGATTAGCATCATATTTGGTGCTCGGCTGCTGATTTCACATGACTGTACGTGGTGCCCATGTCGAAGATCGTATCACCTACATACTCGATTAAATTTTCTTTAATGAAATCCAAATTCCAACCCTCGAACACCTTCGGTCAGCTAATTCAATTAAAATTTAAAACTTCCAATTAATAAATCGAATCATTTAATTGTAATGAATGACCAAAAACTGAAAGTAGATAACTAAATGCTGATAAAATGTTTTTGGTGCATATTAAATACTCGGTTTCAAAAAATAGAATTCAGGTCATAAACATATAAGATAATGATTTCTTTTGAGTGAAAAAAAAGAAGAGTGGAGTGCTATTTGGACACCTTGCTTTTATTGTCCGATTACATCCGCTCGTAAAATTCAACTGTTTCAATCGATTACTTCATTAAGAGTTTTTGCCTACGGATATCATTGCGAACGTTCGATAGACGCTAGCAAGTTTCGGAGGACACTTCCCATAGAAAACGGAGTAGGAGGAAGTGAACTTGGATGTAGATATAGAAATTTGAAGGGGGACAGAAGTAAAACGAATGGGAAAGCAAAAAAAAGGGAAAACGAAGACATGAGGAAAGTTTGTTCTTAAAGTTCCCATTCCTATGCCACATTCGGCGCAAGGTGCTACTCATTTTTTTTCCTTTTACGACTACGCTGGGTAAAGGAAGTAACCTCCCCCTCACTACTCCCCCTTCTCCTACTTCTCCACTCCAAGTGTCTTTCTTTTCAAGCCCGTGGGGGGGGGGGGGTTATGTCTCAAGACGGGTTGTGACGATCTCCTTCCCGATCGGAGGTTAAAGACGCAGCAGCGAAAAGCAGTCTTTCCGGAAACCCATGTAACCAGTTACCATAATTGAGACTCACGTCTTTTTGCGCTATTCTTAGTTTTAAACGGTCGAGAAGAAAAAAAGTGGTCCAAATGGCGTAATATGCGCATATGTTGGGAAAGAGGAAGCAGTAAAAAAAAGGCCGAGGACATCCAGGATTGGGGATCTTACCAAACTTCAGGCCAAAAGTTAATAATAAGGGTGTGCAAAAATTCTTCTGTGTCGAGATAATTATACCCTTTATATATTATACCGGAAGATGAAGTGTAACATCGAAACCCGGTTCGTGTGTCTAATGAATTTCTATTGGATTTGCTAAGTTACCGTTTTTCATTAAAAAAAGAGATAATTAGAATTTAGATTACAAAAAAGGGCAGCATTATATTTGTTCAGACACTCAGAAATAAATTATATTAGTCATTAAGAGTTAACATTTTGCAGAGACATTAAAAAGTTAACATTTTGCAGAGACATTAAAAAGTTAACATTTCATGTTTACTAAATAATATATCACAAGCGGCAAACACAGTACTTAATTTAAAGACT
>LYUA01000678.1:166951-192375 GCA_002093875.1 Calopteryx splendens
ATATATATATATGAATGTATACATATATATTTATATACAAGTATATACACACACCTATATATTACGCTAAAATAAGAATTGAGCATTGAAAGTAAAATACACAAAAGAGAGGAATAGCATGTCAGAATGTATAATATATTTCGGTAATATGTCCTGTCGAGCGAGTCGTCGTTCAACTGATGCCAAACCAGTAAGCATTATTAAAAGGCATTAATTCATTTTTTCCAATGGCCTTGAAACGAAAATGAGAGCGTGCAGGCTTCACATCCGTTTTCCTTGAGCCTGTCATTCAGTTGAGATACTTGTTCACAAAGGTGGACTAAGATTTGCAACAAAAAATATGAGTAAATTGACCAAGGAAAAGATGAAAAGGCAAATCAAAAACTTGGATGCCATACGGCGGCAGAAGGGATCAAATTATGGTCCATAAATATTAAACTGAACTATTAGCCCTCCCACCAAATCTTATTTGAAAAAAATTGTGAATATAGAATGTAAAATCATACCATCATTTTGTGTATATGTACTGCATCATTCTTCAGTTTTACTAGCTACTCACAATGGGTACACAAGACATATAATAACGATTTTTCTCCTAGCAAATTTTTTCTAATAATTTACCGCTTCTCCGACTATATTAGACTTTTTCACGTAATAATTTAAAGACAGATACGTTCCGTTTTATGGGTCAGCATTAACGGGCAAGGATTTCATTGTTTCAGCGGCGTTTTCACATCGGAATTCATTGATGGTGGCTGTCCATTCAATGACAAAAACCTGTCCTATCTAGCCTCGTATCCGCTTCAACAAAGGCTGTACAACAGGACATGGGGGTAAACTGCTGAGTCGAGGGTTATACAGCAACTTACCTACTATTCACGGAAAGTGTGTTCAACTTAAGAATAAGTCTCACGCAGAGATAGGGTGGGGCGTCTTCACGGCCATTCCAAATGTAATTTATGCATTGAAAATGATCTCAGAAGATGAATAAATGCCTTAAAATATTCCTTGAAGATGATGTAGTGACATCGAAACTAGTCGAAATTAAATTTTATTAAGTGGAAAATTGCAAAGTGTCTGTGTTTCTCCTCCTATGATTTCGTTTACTGGTATTTTCACACTTAATAAGCTGTTATAAACGGTTTCATCAAAGTGATGTTCAGACCATATTCCCCCCATATGCAACAGCCGGAATGCGAACGAAAGGTTTCTGATGGACCACTCCCTATTCAGCTGAATACTTCTCGACATTTACAAAATTTCTTTCTAGGTACAAACCAACCTGTGAAAAGAAGACTGAACAAGCAGACTAGCGTTCTGATGTTCACACACTACTTCACAATGGAGTACACACACAGAGATCAACTTCAGGGTCGATGGACACGTCTCTCGTCAGAGCAATGAAAATATTAACTCGAAAGGAAAATTTTCATGAATACTTATCTAAAATGTATGCATTGCTTAATTCATGACAAAGCTACAGCTCATCGCTCAAAGGAAAACGAAAGTTTTGCATCGCAACCTGGCATAGTCATTTTCGATAGGCCAATCTTTCAATTCCACATAGTAATACGGTCAATAGCAGTAAAATATTCACAACCATGATCATCAGCCTTATGGATTATAAATCCTAGGTTGGTTTGTTGCAGTCCTTCCCACTATCATCTTTCCTCCCAATTTATTCATTCCACGATTCCATCATTTGCTTCTCGTAATTCATCTACGATCTTCTTCCGTGTTTTTCCCTTTCATGGGAATAAAAAGACGTTCCTCATATTTGAGATAAAATCCGTAGGCATCTATCATCTAATAATATCGGTCATCCTATCATCTCTCGAGGTCACACAAGTCTAGCTCGATGAGAAATTCGTTAGGGGCAGGTAAAATCCAGTGAGGTGTTTCAATCCATTCTTCGATGTTGAACATACTGCGAGACTAACACTAAAAATTTGAATCTATTGCCATCCAAAAGGGGAATATTTCTTAAGGTTTGTTACTTCATAATTTTTTATAATGTCATTACTCCGCGGAGAGCCGTTTATCATCATAATGCCCAGCGTTTTTCCCTTCTCTCTTTCAACTGTCGTACTTTTTCTCTGTCACGTTTACAGAGCAATAGACATAGCAGTTTGGAGTCTAAAAGTCCGTCTTGCCTCTTGGGCAAATTCTAGTAGGTAGGTAGTGATAATTTTCAGACACTTTTGCGAACAGCTGCGGTCAGCCGCAGAGCAATCTGCGGTGGAGGACTCGGAACCGGATATAACAGGCAACCCGCCTCGTATCCTGACCTCGGAAGGAGGAATGAACCCAAGTCCTCTAGATTTGGAGGACGCTTATCTCGTCGAGACTCCCCCCCCCTTTTCACTCCCGTTACGCTATCTGAGATTCAATAGATTTCACTTGTTTCAATTCAGGATTTAAAAAAACAAGAAATATTACAAAGGCAAGGAAGAAAGTACACACGGATGGGAAGGAGAGGGGGGGGGGAAGGATGGCCTCCAGCACCAAACCCAGATGGAGGAGAGGTCATCCTGTAAATCAACAAAAAAATCCCAGCTTTCACCGCGAGGGAGAATGGGCATCTGTTCGCCTCGGCCGTAGGTGAGCGATAGATACGGAGGGCCGTGCCCGCCATTTGTGTAGCTCCGGGCGAGACGTGAAGGAGATGAAGGAGGAGATAGATGAAGTGAGAAAGGAGGAGAGGAAGGATCGAAAGGTAAAAGGACGGCAGAGATTGCCGTGGAAACGGTTGAGAGCAGCGGTCAATTAAAAATGACTGAACGCAAGAGAGAAAAGACCTCACTCGACAGTGCATAAATCAGATAAATTTATCCGAGCATATGTGTATCTATGAAGCCAGTCCGCGGGGGAGGGCCGTAAAATATAGTTCATTTATTAACTAAAGAATTAATTAAATTTAACGAAGCCTCATTTCGGAGGTATGTATGTCAGCGATACCATGCGGCTGACAAATAAATAAGTGGAGATTTCTCCTTTTCAAGGGAGGGCATTAATAAGTCTCAGGTGAGAAAAAAGAATCGTGAACATAGAATATATCGCCTCCATTCCGTCAATTATCACATAGGAACAGTGGTTAAACACATGTTTTAGATAGTTGAAGTGGTTACATTGATTTAACAGTATAAGGCGGAGTTTTGAGCACACATTCATGCCCGTATCGCGATGAAATCAAGATAAGATCCTCAAAAGGTTAAACGGCACGTGAGTACTGTGTTCATTGGCCAATACAAAATTGGGGCGGGTCCTTTGTTTGCCAGACTCACATGATGACCTTGATTTTTAGTCGAAGGAAATAGGGGGAGAGCGCTCTGGTGAATTTTGACATTGGCTATAGAAATTTCAAGAGATAGATATGGTGAAATGGTTGAACATTGTGATTCAATTCTGAACAACGTCCAGAGGGGGAAACACAGGATCAGGTAGCGATGATGTGAATTCAAATATTGTGGCACAGGGCAGAATGTATCCCCATTCTCACAATCGTGACACATATCGAAAAATAAAAAAATGGCGATTCACTGATGAAACGAATAACACGCGAGCTAACTTCAAATATGTATCTGAGGAGAATTGAGTAGAGGGTTATCGGAAAGGGGAGGAAAATTACCCATGAAAAAATGGTCGGAAGATTAAAAATGAATATTATATCCGCTGTTGACGACACAAAATTAATTTAGTCGATTTTGCTTCTTAAGGTATTAATAAAAAATTTAAACACACCTTACAAAACGACCCAAGTTTCGACAAATTTTTAAATCTTCAGGCAATTGGCATTAGCATATATGATTAATCTGTGTGTACAGAAAACCACATGGTATAACATATGATGAACGTTTATACCACAAACTTTCCATTTTAAAAATAACTATGCCATGAGTCTACATCCCTGCCATGTCAATTAATATAAAATGGCTTCCTCAAAAAAGTGGTTACGCTGAAGTGACCTGAAGGTCAAAACATTCGAGATAATATTAGTAAATTAATCTTAGACATGCGCTAAGACCCATGAAAAAATCCTCAAACATAGACGAGTATCAAAGGAAAGTGTGTGGAGTACCTACTAGAGCATACTGGGGAAGCTCTAGTCATCACTTGTGCCTTCTATCGCCGTTGAGAGTGGTATCCATCGAAATGTGGTAAGCATTTGCCAGCAAAAACTAGTACTAGTACAAAAACTCGTATTATCGCCTAGCACTTCATCCGGATGATAGGATATTAGGGAATGCGAACGGGGTTGGGCAGTTTCTCCTGGAACTAAGACTTTAACTAGTTGACTAAGAGCCACAGCCTTCGGGAACGATTAATTGCTCCAAAACCCATTCTCTCGGTCTGCACGGTCTCTCAGCTCTAGCATATATCCGTCGCCAGGGGAATTTAGGTATGCCTGCCAAGAAAAGCTAGATATATTTTGCACACCTGATTTGTGAAAGGATCCTCAGTAATAAAACACCAGAGGAAAGCAGCAGTAATATGAGAGGCCCCGACCAGACGGATGCTAGAGACTGGCACGAGTTCACGAAATTCCGCGTCAATAAATTTCATCTGGGCTTTAACGTTAAAATTTGGTTTTTTAAGCAATGAAACTAGTATGTGAGGTAAATATGGAGGAGATGAAGTGAGTTATATAATTACATAGAGAAAAAAGCCATTCATATGTATTCCAATTTCTCAATGATCTCCTAGAATCAATAATACACAACTTTATAAAGAATTAAACTAAATTTGAATCCTCATAAACAGTTCATTAGAGATAAACAGTTTCTTCTTGCATGGATTATCGATCGCTTCGGTTTAAGTAAAAAGTGCACATCGCGATAGTTGATTTAGTAAAATGTGTATTATCTTTTGCCTAATTTAAAAAAGTAATTTTCTTCGCTCAAATTAAAAAAGCATTTTTGCGATAAGAAAGCCCAGGTTTTTATCTCAGCTAAGGTTTGACCGAAAAATGTTTACTCAAATATTTTTTACATTTAAATTGTTTTCCATTCATGACACATGTTTTAAAACTAAAAATCCTATTGTGCTGGGAATCGAACAATCGATTTATCCCAGAAGATAAGAGGATCACTGGAAGGTTTTTCGAGCTTGTCGCGGAAGCACGAGAACCAAAACTCACTCTGACCATATGGAAATCTAGGGCTGAATAACTAGGGCTGAAGGCTTATTCGCATAATTGCCTTTCGTTCAAAATTATGGGGGTTGAGATTTTTTTACGATCCGTACTACATTCCGCAGGTTATTTCGTTTTGTTTTAACAGAGCACGCAAGATAGCAGAATTCCAAGGCCAACGTAATGCGGCCGTATCAATCACGATGTTGATTATCCAAGCACAATATCTCTTACGTCGCTAGCCCTCATAATCAAATGGCGAAATATACTTATCACGTTGAGAATTCCAAATCATTGCTGGAATTTCTCGTTGCATATTCATGTAAATGGTTATAAAAACAATTTCCTTATAGTTTTGTTAGATCATCTTATATAAAATTATTTTTAATATATTCCTTCCTTAATAATACCTTCTATCTTTCGAAATGTGATAGCGTTTCTCTTATGGACATAAACCCATATCAACAAAATGAACCAGTAATTTCAAAGTTTGCGTCAGTTCCTGTCGGTTAGAATTTTCTTTCGAAGGAACCTAAAACCTTCTCCCGGAATGAACACGAATTATGCGGATACCTTTCAGACCAAAACTGTAGTGAAATAAGCCGAAAGCAATTCACGTCTTAACTACTTCTCTCTAACTTTGGCAGAAGGCGATCGAACGAATAAAGACGCTCATCGCCGCCAAACGACACCATTTTTAACCATGACGACGTCCGCAGTATTTGCGTCAGCCTTTCTCGCGGCCTCAAACCCGTGCCAATGTCATCTTCGCGGCCTCCATTCACGTGCTGCCACCTCGTGTCGAAAATGGGGACGTGGGGTGTTACGCACAGCACCATTGACGCTCTTGCGACTCTTCCATTTCCGAGTTCAGCTGCGCGGCCCGGCATTTCCCGGGAGCGACTTGGAACCCGCGCTTCGATTTGCATGCCCTCTGTTGTGTCGCATACCACATTTTGGTGCACATGGAAGTATTTGGTTCAGTAAATTTGTTCTTGAAAAAAATCCGTAACTTATGATCTGTCTCGGAAAACATCCACTATTTATATTTAAATCGTTTTCATTTACCCTAGTTAGTCAATTATATGATTTACCATTGCTCTAATTTATTGTTTTGTACACAAACCTCGTTCTTTTCATGATGAATGGTGAAGTGATAAAATGGTGCAAACCGATTCAACCATTCTCTAGATTCTAATAAGCGGTAACATTTATAGACAGATCTAATGGTTATTTTTCTCTGAAGATATTCGATGGGATTCGACAGAGATTTTCGATTTTTGCCGTTTACGTAAGCATAAGATTGAAGGGAGAAAGACGCTCAGTCTATCATACTTATCCTTCTCCCCCTCTCTCCTGGCGGCAACCTTACAAAGGTCATCATTCCTCCTCTTGCCTTTCAAATCTTTTATTCTCGTCTGAGGAAAAGGTAGCCGGGTTGAAGGGGGGAGTTGGAATCACGTCGGAACCACTCACTCCAGCCCGTTATTATGCCCAGAAGGAATTCTCCAGTTGACACTCGGGAACGCGTGGGAATGGTGGTAAATTTTTCCAAGAAGACAAAGTAGTCGTGGAGGCTATTTCAGAGGATCGTTGCCTGTCAGAAGGAGACGATTCAATTATAACGGACTTTTGCATTTCCCAACCAGCTTCAGCATAATCTGAAGTGTCGGTGTCCACTGCCAATAAGAGCTGAGCGGTGCTGTAAAGGAAAATATGTGGCCCTACCAGATTCGTGAAGAAAATCCACATGGATGATGTTTCTCTATTTTGGCCTATATTCCATGAATATTTATTCTGCTATGCACCGCTAAGAAAAAGTAAAGCAGATTATAATTTCCAGAAAAGGTTCTTCCAGCAGAAATATATCGTATTATTGCCTAACTTGAAGTCTCTGGTAACGATATATTAAATTTACAACCGCTACATTCTTTAATTTTTTGGCTGAGTAATTTTCAAATTTACAAATCCGTAAGAAGCGAATTTCATTATCTCTTTCATGACTATCATGCATTTTTTCTTTTTCACAGTCCATTGCACTTCTAAAACTACCCACAGACACACCTATACATATAAAACCTGTCTGCTAGAAGATGCGTGTGGTGACACTAATATTCCACATCAGTCTTAGGCAATTGAAGGTATTCTGATGGTACAAAGTATTTACATACTAGGTAAAATAACTGATTTATCAAACAGGAAAATATAACTACCTCGGTGGAAATATCTAACTGCTCATAAAAGTTTTCAGCCTACACTTGAGAGATTTCAAATGATTATGATTATATACTCCAATTTCATAATTTTTAATTGCCACAGAAGTATGTGCACGAAATGAAACTTCTTTTATGTTCCGATAGGGTGATTCTGATGTGTAGCCAACTTGAAGGGGAGCACTCGTGGTTATGCATCAGCACAAGAATTTTACAACTGACCTCTTTAGCACTACGATTATCCAAAGATGGAGATGGAGGAAAAATGACGATAATCTGTTGGAGAACCTTAAGCGAAATGAGATTTCCTTGGGTTCCACCACACTGGTACTCTATCGCTTTCAATCGAAATAAGTGGTACGCATCTAGAAAGTAAGGAGTAATTCCCAGAATTTCAACACTATATTTTCCCGGAGCAATTATTTTTTTTAATTTAACTGCAATCAAAGAAGTCAGTAATTTAAATATCTAGGTATCATATTTCTTATCTAAATCAACATTGATATCGTTATGAGAGACTTTTCTGTATGAAAAACATGTATATGGGAACACGCTAAGATAATTAAATAGTGAAGTCGTTATAAAATTCACGTAAACTATTACGTATTATACTATACACGCGTACTATACACGTATTAGTAGCTTATTGATACTGAGGAAGGAAATTACGCCATGTGAGTACTCGAGGTATTATACGATAAGGAGAATTCTTGAAGATAATTTGGTTTGGACGGATGAATAGAAACCCAGCATTAATATTTACCTTCTCATGTAAAATGTACAAAGTACATGTGTCAAAGTACATGTGTAAATACAATACACTTGGAATAGCGCCTGGGCTACTGAGATGATAAGGATTATAAAATCAAAATAAATGTCATTACAACCTAGTCACGGAGGGCGTAAGCTCACAGGATTTCGATAATACGTTAATGAAACAAATGTGCGGCGCTTGGGCAATGGCTCGCAAAAAAAGTTTTGGGACATCTTACAACCTCATTCCTTTTCATGCTCGTGGTACCTAAATTTGTTGTTCCGTCGTGGAGGCCAAAGCGGTTGAGTGAAGGCGGAGAATCTTGAATCTGCTCGCCGAGTTCATTAGTTTGACCTGCGGTGTCGGAAAGACTTTTCCAGCCTCGCCCAAGGAGAAGCGGGGCCTCCCTCCCTTGGGCCCGTGTGTTGGACGCCGGCCCGTGATTATATGCGTGAGGTGCATTCCGATGCGAGTCATGCAACAGCCTTTCCTCCCAAACCCCTCCACCTCCCTATTCGTCACCGCGATGAGTGCGGTATATGTCGCCTTTGGAATAGCACGTGGACGACACACTACGTCCGCTAATTACATCATTAAATTCCATCGGTCGGAGGGGCGGAATTTTCAGCGCTAGTACACTTGAGCCGACTGATCTATTTTCGGGAGATTAAATGCGTTCCATTGTGTTTGCAACACTGGGGCGTTCATAGGATAGGCAGTGAGTAAGTTGAAACCTAGAGTAAAGATAAGGAATTCTTACCAAATTCCTGATGTGGAAATTCGCGGATTCCGAGTAAACAGAAGCAATAATTTCCCTTCAGGTCACGTAGCATTGACGGATAACATCGTGAACTTATGGTGGTGTACTGGATGACGTTTTATATCCAACGCAAAAGTCTAAGCATGTGGATAAAAATTTTACCGTGAGCAATTTCGAGGATTTTAGAGGCAAAAACTGCCCATAATTTTTAATCTATAGCCTAAAAAGTGCAATGCAACGTTTACCATCAGATTTTGTCCTAATTATCTGCAGCCAACACCTCTATTTTAAAACAGGATACAGAAAACTCGTATCGAATTAATTGTAAAAGTTCCAATGGAGTTATTAATATTTCTACATTACAACCTGGAGTAGATCGTGAGATGATTAGGTAACTGTGAACATAACCTAATAGTAATTTTTACATACCATTGATATCGAGCTATTTCGAAATTTGGTGGTTGTTTTCCATACACTCAGAAGTTTCAGGCAAATTTCTAGCAAACAATTTTTACGGTTATACGTATGTGACCTTCGAGAAAATGATAAAGCATTTTTAGGTACTTTTTTAGTATTGTAACTCATTTTAAACTAAAAGGGGTCTATCAATAATTTTTAATTATTTTGAAGATTTTTACAATGTACCTATGCAGGTGGCAAAAAATAGTAACATTGTAGCTCTAAAAATATCGACTTATAATGGTTGTCGAAACCATATTTCCTATTACCGTGGTCCATTACAGCTGGTATGGGCGTCTAATCACTTAAAAAACAAAAATATCACATAATATCGCAGATCATTAACAAACTTAATAATTTGAGTTTGAAGAGACATTTAGGATTAAAAAAATAGCAGGAAAATAAAATGTAAAGGTTGTGGCTGGTAGGTAGATAGGCATGGTCGAAAGAAATAGCATTTGATTTGAAGGCACATGATATTCAACCTAATGTGTAACCTAACATCACAAAAGAATTTCCAGAGGTGGAATTTGAAACCGTGACTTTTGGTCCACTCGGAAAGTATACTAATACACCTCCTCCCCTCAACTTCCCAACTCAACTCAACCCCTCAACAACAAATGTATATTTAAAGCGGAAGGCACTAAAATTGTTTGACCAACATAAATGGTGTGAATCCGTCTGACTAGTTGCTCCGAACACTTTATCTAAATGACAAATTGACCCTGCTGGTGCGAAATAGAGACTGAAATCATCTTTTCCACCACTCACGTCACGTTTAAAGTTGCACAACTGGTAATTTGCGGATTATACACGAAGGGTATTCTACGAAAACTAAAAGTAAATAGCCAGTAGAAAACAAAGTTTAAGAATAGACGCTCACTTGGGTGAGAGACACGATATTTCCACCACTCTATTCTGTTCTGGCGAGCAGCTCTGCCGACGGCGCTCTTTTTCCGGTCACTAGGCGCCTAGGGCTCATGCGGAGGTATCTCATGACAGATGTTACCCGGAACGGGAGAAAGGCGTTTCTCGAAGAAAAAAAATAACAGCAAAAAGGCGGAGGTCGGGCGATTCTTTCCAGCGGTTGCCCAGGGAATAGTCGAATGAGAGACTTCAACGAGTGCCGATTTGGAGAAGATTGAGTAACCTCGGCTAACGTAGCTAGATACCCACTATCCCCGCGAGCGAAGATCATCAATACGCGCGAGAGCGATGAGCTGGCTTCTCATCCGTGTGCTCACATCTACAAAAAATGGCGAGGGGGCGCGCGGAATGGCATGCCATAGGGCGAGTTGGAACGCCAGCCATGAATAAGGGAGACGAGATGGACAAATCAAAAGAGAATTTGGAGAAACCTAGTGGAACTCCCTCGTTACCAACAAAAAACACACAAAGTTATATCTCTAAACTTTTTCATTTACAATTTGCCTTCCTGCACATGGTCATAGTGCACTTCATCATTAGATGTGCTGAAAACATGGTCACTAAATGATAGTTTTTTTACAGAGTTTTTACCATGCTTTTTAATTGATCCCGCTATGCTATAATAGGAGGGGTGGTTTTCCAGTGTGTAGAGCGCTGGGCTACTAACTCTAGGGCTCGGGTTCGATTCCGGGTGATGCCTCTGTGCACTCCCAGCTACACTCAAGCTGTGTAATTTTTCGGATACCAAATCTTCCTGGGAAACCGCAGGCGGCGGAGGGAAAGGGACTGCCCTCCCCTCCCTTCCCTGGTGTGCGAATTTCATACGCCGCTGGGCATAGTGTTGGATGAGCTCTACCCTCATGCATCAAACCAACTTTCGGGTTGTTACTGAGGTTATTCTATAATATACCTATTTTTTCACACTGTTGTGCTGAAGTCGAGGATTGCTCAATAAAAAACGAATCCTCTCCACTCGCCTTTAGATCTCTCTCATTTTGTCACCATAGTCTCATCTTTCAAAGTAGTTCGGGGCTTAGATTATTTCTTCTAAGTGTACGTCAAATAAAATCGTATGATTGACTATTTGCGAAATGTTCAATCTAACTCTGTATGATCGTTTCTCCGAATATCCCACTGAGGAAGGTTAAAAGGAGTGATAAGTATTAAGGTGATTTGACTTTGGTCATACGCAAGGCCACTTAGATTGAAAGTACTGCTTGAATTGAATTTTATTAGCGAATTTTATCAAAGGTAAATTGGTAAATTAAAAATTTCGTCTGAGTATCGAAAACTGAGATAGAGTGTGCAGTGTATGACTCCCCTTCCGGCATTACATTTGAAACACTTCATGAATTTCGCTTAGGTACCCATATTATTCTTTCGGTCGGCAGCTTTTATTCTCCATCAACACTCAAAACCCCTCAAAGGGGTAATCACTAATGGATGTGCTCATAATATCTTCAAACCAAACAACTACAAACCGCACGCAAAGAAAGACAACAAAGACAGAACGATAAATGTCGTTTAGAGTCATCCGGTGGTCAATTCAATCGAAGGATAACCCCAAGGTTACAAGTTCGAATCCCGCACTATAATGTATAATAATATAATGTATTTCGTATAATTTATTTCCGATAATGTATTTCGTGCGTCACGAACATTTTTTTACGTTGACCTCAAAATGGAGTTTGCCGTAGAAGCACCTTCAAAACTAAATCATTACGATCACGTTGAAATAAAAGATAAACCGTCAGACACAAGTTTGCATGGACCAGACTTCGGACCAAGGTGATTCATCAAGAGGGAGAACAATTTGTCACCACCGAATTCTTCCAACGTTTACCTTGGACCATGGCGTTTGACAATAGCACCATTAAAATGCTTCACTATTACTGATTCATCCCATGGGAACGACGTAAACTCATCTCCACATGCAGCAGTTGAACATCGGTTAAGTCCGAGAGTGTTGCGCGCGGCGTGGTTTGTTTTTCTTATTTCGATAGCGGAACCCAGTTCGCGTTTGGATTTTCAAAGAGAATACGTGCATTTGTTTGTTTTTCCAGGCGATTTATAACCAACAGGCGGTTGGGAGAATTCGACGGCACCGATTCACAAATGCCGGGAACGAATGGATTACAAAAGGGATCCCATCGATTTTCGCGTCACGCATTAAAATGACGACTGACTTCTTGGGGAAGGAATCAGCTGTTGCGAAATAACCGTCTGTGACCTCAATCGGAACATTTTTTTTCTCAAAGTGCATCCTGACTCTACCTCCCCAAGATTTCTGATTGGAATGCTTACTTTAGCCTTACACAAGATAATCGTTTTCCACGCCTACTTAATAGTGCTCAGGAGTAGGTAATAGTTGCAACAGATTCGTTGCTCGAAATTGCCCTGAATTACATTTTCTTCAAAATATTTCATTTCTGTTGATTCTGTTTTTCCATAATGAGCACATAAACTCATTCCCAAGATGCAATGTAAAGATGCAAGATGCAATAGCTAAAGAGAATGGCTAGGCCTTAGGAAAAAAAAGAACCAGAGTTTAACTTAGATATTTAATCCTATCATTCGAATCCAAGTATACATCATTTAACTAAAAATTACGAATCCTTTACTAGTTTATGTAATAACACGATGATTTGAATTTTAGTAGCTTCATTATTTGCAAAAACATCAAAAAGATGTTTTCACAGGGAAGCGCAAAACTCACTCAATTTCCGAAAGCAAAGTGAAGGGTAAAAAAAAGGGTCAGAGAAAGTGAGGTCAGCGATCGATGAGCCATCCAATGGTTGAGTCATTGAATAAAATCTGACACCCCTGACTCCACCTGCAACTCCTGATTTCATCCGGGTAAAAATTCCAATTCCTAGTACAGCAGTAGAAACTCTTGGTATGCTTACTCCATTATACACGTTGATTGACCTGTTGCTGATTGTCACCATTTGCAAAAAAAGTTAACCAGAGTGGCACTGCGAGTTAGGAGTATATAAATTATGAGAACGAGATGATCCTTAAAAATTTCTAAGAGATAATGCAAATCCTCAAACCACAATGGAATAAAATCCGAAAACGACAAGCTGAATCGACTAATTACTGCGCTAAAATATGATCATTTTCCCAGAATAATCATATGGAGTTAATTTCAAAATGAGCTTTAAAAACAAATGATAAATGATCATTTAATAAATTCAAAATGGTCTAAATAACTAAGCGTTTCTCTGAATTAGCCAAACTGGTAGATAGCGTGGCTTTCCGGCCTACCTCACGGTGGGGACTACGCATTCTTATTCTGAGGTATGATGTTCCCCGTGTAACAATTATTTCGACGGGTCTCAGAATTAAAGCTCAGATCTAACATGAACTAGCTTAGCGTTTCAATACGGGATAAAATAAAGAACTTCCTCCGTAAAATCCCGCCAAAAATCACATCCCTTTCTCTTTCCACGTCTCGTCATTTCCTACTCAAACCCTCCCGCTCCGCTCCCCCGCTTACCTACTTCCGCCGCAGCCACCCTCACTTTCTTCCCACCCCTCCACACACAACAACACACTAACCTCTCCCCCCCTCGTTACTCATTCCCCACCCTCGAAGCCTGCCTTCTATGCCATCTCTCAGCCGTACAAAGGAAATCTCTCTCTCCAGCTTCCGACGGGGCGAACAGCCCCCATACCTCTCTCCTCCCGGCAGTCCACCCAATTCCACGGCGACTCCAGCGGTTCTCTTCGCCGCGATGCGAAGGAAGTGACAATGGTCGAGGACACTTATTTTATTATTATGCACACGAGGCATTCTCAAGCCCTGGTCACACACAATGCCCACACACACGAGCGCGTGCACATACGATGGAGAACTTGGAAACTCTCAAATTAATTACGGAATCTCCCATTGTTCCAAGCGCTGAGCGGGAAGCGAGCGGCCCATCTCCAAGCGCGGTTTTGCAATATGAGAGACGAAAGGTGCTCTGGATGTGCCAATGTCGCTCTAGAGGTGGTGATCTTATTCATTATTCAACGTTCGAGGAATGTGGCGGTGTGCTCCGAGTAGGTATACTCAAAAATAAGTATTTACGATTTATCAAATTGAATGCTCAAGCGATACCAAAATGCGACGATCCCTTACGATGATATAATGCGCTATATGAAATTCGATTTCGTCCATTTAAATTACCATTTCGATGCAACAATTGTTAGATATTCAATTGCGATGCTCGAATGTGAAAACCCCATTCAGTCAGGGCGTTTGGAGGAGAGAGAGGTTGCGATCTTCTATCAGCGAAAAACATTAATCGATAAATAAGCGTGGCACTCCTTTCACCAATAAGTACTCGTCACAGATCCCCATGCGGAGGCTAAGTAAACTTTAATTTCACTGCCACGCTCGTAATCTCTAATGGACCTTTTCCGGTAGATTTCAAAATTCACTTAAGGAATAATCTCAAGCATGGAAAAACTGTGGCTTATTTACAGCATGGTAACTCTTTACTGCAACTCAAAATTCATCCGTCACAAGTCCCACAATGAATTTTACGTGAGCATTGAATAAATTCACTGGCATAACTTTCGAGGTCATAAGATACCAGGGAGCCCTTTTGAGTGTGATGCAATGTAGAAACGTACATATGAACAAAACAACTACAAGAAAGACCACACGAACGGGGTTGGATTGAATACATATTCATTCGTGGAAAATGTTCCGGTTCGTCAAGTACCCGCCATAAACTCCTGATTTGTGGGAGGAATTCAAGATTGGCGTTTGGCTAGTAGGTGTCTCGACAGCTAAGGTCACTTCTCCACTTTTAGGCAAAATATCTTACTCGCAAACAGTACAGAAAAAGCCCTTATGTGAGGCAGGATTTAAGGAGATCTTTGGACGATCGTACATTAGGCACGAGGCTGACTCGGGAGACTTTTAAAGGATGAATCATGAGCCAGTGTGAGGAAAAAAGGAATGTCATCTCACTTGAAAATATTCTACCTCATTTCAAGACCTATTCTCACCTATAAAGAGCAAGTTGAGTGACCCTTTGGTGGTTAATTTGCAGTGTACAATGAATGCCACAGGTTCGAATTCCAGTCGCGGAATTAAATGCCTGCGTAGCATTTTCTTAAAGGCTCCCTCGAGCGCTCTCGGCGTTAAAAACAGTTCAAAAACAGGGCAGTCTTGCGAGGAGGTACGTTATGTAGTGTTATTCCATTCGAATAATGCGTCAGTAGCAGGCTTTTACTGACACGACTGGTGCTGGGAAACGCCCAATCCATCAGCAGGAAACACAGCAGTAGTATAGTGACTTAGCGGCCAGAATATGAGAAAGAATAAAAACTACCTATATACGGTTGTCTGGGAAGAAAAAAAAACTAAGAACACTCATTTGACTCTCTTGTGAACCATCTCTTTTTTTAAATCGAATGGATATGGATGAGGCAATTATCCAGAAAGGTACCAACCTATATAATCCCGTAAAATATTGCTTATGAAATTGATCATTCTTAAAATATCCCGTTTTGTAGGAGTTCCCAACCTTATTCCTTTTATTTATTTACCTTCGGTCATTATATTAAACGTTATCGCTCGTCGGGCTACACCGTCCACACCTGTAAGCATCCCATTCCAACCAACTCTGATTTAAACAATGAAAATATTTTTTTCTTCATAGATACATCGATTTGTACTGCTATTAAATATTCACTGCTACACATCTAAAACTTCCAATTGATTTCATTTTACGTACTTTTTTATTAAAAATGTGCATTTCTTACATATAACCTCACTAGAAGATACATACGGATTTGGTAACCTGATTCCATTTAAGGGCACCAAAACGGAACTTACCTATATATTTGGTCAGATCTTCTAAGGAAAGTAAATTTATAACTGACTAGCAAAAGAATACTAAAATGAGAAAAACATAAAGCATTTGGAATCTAGCGCGTAGATGCGGAAAATGCGAATTTTGTAGGCTTCTACGTGGGACGAAAATTATGGATATTATGATAAAATGAGATGGAATGCGGAAAATCATGGCGATAATCGAGTAAGAAAGTATTGACCTCGCAGGATATCATGAATGCTTCGATTTTTCTCCTGATTTTAGATTATCCTTTTTCACATTTTATGCGTACCTAAGTGCTTTTGAGAGACTTCGAGGGATCAGCTAAAATTTATTTAACGAGCATGAATTTGCAATAAATTTACTCTCACTACGACCCTTGTGACATTATCGGTGAAGAAAGTAACCGTCCACGAAGGCAGCATATTCACATTCTTTTTTATTCCCCATTGCAAATCAATTTGCTGAGTCAACTGCTCGTCCATTTATACCAGATTCTAAAGTTCAACCCGAGTTTGGGTTGGATGACGAAGTTAACGTAATTAATTAGATCTACCTTACCCAAACTACACAACAAATCTTCTTTTTCCTGTCTTAAAAAATCATATTTCAAGTAGAAGCAAACTATAAAAAAATAAGAAACAACATGATTATGATCAAGACTGTAGAATATTAATTATCCCTTGATAAATCACGGGCTTTTAAGGCCCGTGTTAGTCTCTGCATCATTGCTCTCCTGTCACGTGTTTATTCACATGACGCCTAATAGTCCACGATAAATATCGCCCAATCTGTTGACGTAAGATTTAGTGAACGCAAAATGCTTGCGTTGATTCCCAAATTTCGTGCTGACCGATTTTCACCAAAAAAAACTCTCTCTGGAACCCATCGAGCTCCATCCAGCGTCCTAGAAACGGTATGAATACGAGGGCGTTCCGTCGCCCTCGCAAAGTCTCTGGGGGAAGTGTAATTGAGATACGCCACCCACCGTATCCGGAGCGCAGAATTATTATCCTAGGTCGCTGTTTTCGTATGCGGCGAGCCCTCGCGAGGGAGAGTCAAGAATGAATCTGTCTGCTACGTTGCTGTCCTAGATAGTCCTAAATATAACAGTGGTCAAGGCGTTCCTTTTCCGACCACCACGCGAAAGCTTCAGTTTACGCGCTAGAGGCCATTGCAAAATCCGGGCGACGCGAACATCTGACCCGCGGACGACACTTTGAGGAAGTAGAAGAGGATATTTTCACACCGGCATTCCGCTTCCAATTTCAAAAACAGCTCTCCGGCGAGACAACAGTTCGGGGAGGCGAGATTGGGAATTATCGCATCCTACGGGTATCCACTTTGGACACACTGAGCAATTAATGTATGTTTATTACGTCCTCAGAACTAAATCCCTCAATAAATTCACACCGGACGCAGGTGGAGAGCACGCGAGAAGACTCGCCATTAATTTTATTGGGACGTCACCGAAGGGCACTATAAGCGCGCACCTGTTGGACGCGCTTACATTCGACTGGAAAGAACCGCTATCGCGTGAAACCAGAATTATCCAGAAAAAAAGGTGAGGCGATCTAAAGGGGTCCACAGCGCCTGACTGTCCACTTCCGGGACCCTCAAGGGGCGAGGCATCACACCCAGGGACCCGTTGGTCGTGGCGGGGCGGGATAGGAGAAAAATATCCCCATCTATCATCAGCGCCACCCACCTATTCACTTCATTCCGCCCGCCCATTCACCCTTCATTTCCGAAGATGAGTTACTATGTAGTCGAAGAGAAAATGCCATTTATATAGCAGGTAAGAGCAGGATACATCGATAAATGGTTTTAGACACTTTTCTCGGTATGCATTCATGAAATGTTTCATTGCAGGAAAAAATCATGACAATATAAGTCACGACGACTGAAGGGACGATCTTACTAAATACGTATTCCTACTGAACACCGATATTTTCCAGGAAATTAGGGAAAGTTACGGTATATAACCGCACGACTTACTGAAAAATATCACGCCACCTGCTGTGCACTAGAGCAGCCGAGGGGATCATTTTGACACTTTTCGATGCGAGACGGATGCCATTTTACCGCGGGAGGTGTTAATGTCATTTATTCTTGTGACATTCAGAAACCTTACAGTCCACTATTGGTGAAATCATAAATTTACTTGGAACGGCCGACCGAACGGTACAACGCACGTCAGCATGATTCCAGCGGACTGCCAATGCTTTCCTCTGGATAGTTCATGTTATCAGGAATATTACGGTCACACAGCGAACAACATAGGCTTCGAAGCGCGCCTCTGCGTATATATGGCATATAATCATAAAGCTTTTGAATTATAATTTCATCATTTACTTTAGGTGGACACTCATAGTCTATCTAGTCAAAGGGTATCGGATACAGTCTTAGATTGGTCATTGCAATGAATCTTATGGTTTTGGTGGAAAGGAGGCACAATACCTCTTATTTTTATTATTTCATGAACTGCCGATTAACAATCGTTATCACTCAGTAGTACCGTCAAAAAAAGATAAATCTTCAAACAGTTTTTCCTACCATCATTCCTTCAACGATTGGAATTTAAAATACAATAAATTTTAACTATATACTTACGAAGTAAATGAGGACGTACACAGTTTTATGATCCGCCAATCAGCAGCAATAATTTTTAAATTATTACATACTCAGCACAGTCTTCCAATATCACCAGTGTGTTAAAACTTTGATAGTATTTCCAAAATGTTGGTGCCTTTCGAGAAAAACTAGGAGGTATTCATTAAATACGGAATTCAGACACAAGTTTTTTTTCTCCCAATATTGCCCAACCTCTCATATAGGTGAGTCTGGTAGAGCAGGTTGGGAGGGTGGGGCAGGCCAAGGAGGCAAAACTGAGGAGGAAGAGAGACCATTGGAAGAGTTAAAGGAAGAGAAGGCGCCTGAGCGCATCCGCATTCTTATCCGACCTTGACCTCGAAAACGGGGGCCCTGAAAATGGGCGGCGGAGGAGGAAGGGGAGAAAATGAAGCCGTGATGGATAACGGTGTTTGGAATCACTCAGACAGTGTATGGTAAAGAGAGGGGAAGGAAGAATGGGGGAGAGGGACAAGAAGATGGGTTCTTGGTGGTCTTCACGCGTCTGCGAGCTGGTAGGAGGGGGGTGGAAACAAGACGATCCAGCGTCACCACAACCGCACGGAACATGATTAGAAATGTCGAATAAAATCGCGGGTATCATTCCTCTTCCTTCCTTATGCTATTATAATATTTTTTTTCTATCGCTCCCATCCTTTTATTCCACCTTGGACAGATTTGAATCCATCTAGGTGAAGGTCGTTCAGAAAATGTTTCGACCTGGTCCCGGAGTGATGACGAGGAAAAAAAAAGGTGGAGAAACGTTCGGGATTCGGGAATCCTTCGAAAAAATTTCGGAAAGCCTTGCTTTCCAAGCGTCACGATGATTTTAGGTTTATGGTCGGAGAAAGGCTTTCGCCGCATTCGTACGTGTCCCCCTCGACACTTTTCTTCGTGATGCTCTAAGTGCCAGCTTTACCTCATCGCGAAGACGCTTTCATTTTGTTGGGCTTCGTCCTATTCGTGTTAGGCAGTGTTCAAGCGTTGCAAACTGTTAGCCACCGTTGTGTAACGTCCCATATTCCCGTGACTGCAATTGTTATATTTCACAGAAGTAGAACCGCGCGATTTTTATTTTAGTGGATTGCACGTTCGATTTACGCTCTTTAGAAAACATCTACAGTCTGCCGTGCTAAACGATTGTTGGCAGGGTAATGGCATTGGCAAAACAATCTAGGACAAGTAACCCATGTGCGGTCAACAACGATTTAAACAGGTTTCCCCATTTACGACAACATCGGTTTCGGAAATGTCGTGGAATTTAGAACAATTCTTTATATCAACCAATATACATTTTTAATTAAATTACCATCTGCACATGGGAAGTTCAAAACTATATTTGGAATTGAAAACTTTAAAATCGTCAATGCTGCATTTTTTTATATATAGCGAAATGATCGCGAAATAAACCTTTACGTTGCCTCATTTTAAATTTCACAGGCGATAGTATCGATTAGGCACCACATGGCGCCATTTTAATCGACTTCATTTTCCAGGCAGGATATAATTTTACCGGGCAATGCCTACATTAAAAGTATGCGGACCGCCGTGAGGATAAAGCTGATCTAGAAACTCCTAAAGGTAGATAAAGGACGATTAAACCACACTAGTGGGCAATCTTTAAGAGTGGCCATCAAAATGTTGTTATTTCTCGTGTTTTTAAATAGATACGCAATGCGAGGGCGATTGTCCCCATCCCTTGAGCTCCCCTGAATACTGCTGGAAACGGAAAAAAATTGATTCCTGAAGCGCAATTTGAATGATTTGAAAGCCCATTTAAGATAATAAATTGCCCACAGGACATCAATAATAATTAAATGACCCCTAGAGAATCAGGAAAGTACGAATAAATAAAAATATGTAAAAGGCTAAAATTAGCACCTCATTTCTCCAAGTTATAACATATCACATCTACGATAAAACGTGTTATACTACACGCCTCTTTGTAACATTAACCATCATGTACCAGTTCACCAAAACGACATTTTCTATAAATTCGTGGCTTTATTCATTAATTTAATTGTTCCTAAGTTGATAAATATTAGCAATATATTTAGTCCCTTTGCAGTCTACAATGGCTAATTTGCATTTCCGTTCACGCATATACTCCGTGCTGCGGGTTTACTACTTAATCCTACCGTAAAAAAGGCGCCATATTATCTCAGTCATGGATTAAAATACATAATCCCTTAGTCTTTAACTAGTCATTAAAAAATAATCTTTTGGCATCAAAACTCATTTCATCCATCCCTCTTCTCGATGAAAATGTGTTAAACTCGGCACGTA
This sequence comes from Calopteryx splendens, assembly GCA_002093875.1. Classification (NCBI taxonomy): domain Eukaryota; kingdom Metazoa; phylum Arthropoda; class Insecta; order Odonata; family Calopterygidae; genus Calopteryx; species Calopteryx splendens. The sequence continues at coordinate 187,947 of LYUA01000678.1, forward strand.
GAGATGACTTCACAGGTAGAGCTGACATGTAAATGAGTATTTCCTCGATGCATGCGTAAAAATTTCGCGGAATATATTCCGTCATTGACGAAGACAAAAGGCCAAGGCAGAGATCGGCAGTTCTCAAAGACTAAGTAAATAGAAGGACGAGCGAAGATGAAGGTTAAACTTCTTCACATAGCATATATAAATGCACTGTGTGACATCGAGCAAAAAAAAGAATATAAGAAGCATGAATATTACTTTTTTTAAAGCATTTTGAGGAAAACGATCCCTTTCGCTAAACATTTTCATTTACTTTTGGGAAGAGCATTATAATCAATTATAAAAACTTAGTGAATTTTTTTCATTTTCCGAAATTTTCGCAGTTTCTTTTCTCAACCTTGAATATATCAGGTGGCCCGAAAAACTTTCCTTGGCAAACCCCAGAAGTTCCCTTTTTTCTTCCAGGGTGCGATGATAAAATGCACTCCCAAATTTAAACAGTCGATGGCGTAATGGGATTCGAAAATGGATGAAACATCGGGAATGCTCTTTGGCCCTTCAGAAAATGGAATATTCGTGTTTCGTGCGGAGAGAGTCATGTGGTGATGTCAATGCTTGCCACCAGGAGGTTCTATTTAGGGAGGGTGCAGAAAAACCCTCTGACGCTAGTTGTGAGGACACTTTGGCGAGCGGTGAAACGACGGGAGAGATCGGAGGAGATGGATTGTGTAGAGTTCTGCGTGTCGTCGCGGGGCTGTCATGAGTACATCACCGCTCGGATTATTCAACTTGCTCTAACACCCTGCCTCGGCCGAAATACGAACGCGAAAACTGAGGCGTCACGATCCCAGACGGCCCTGTTCTCACCGCACGGAGAGGAATCGTGTTCGTCTCCCACGAATCTCGCTAGCTGCACAAGAAACCGACCTCAAACCAGCAGCATCAACGGCAGCAGCACCACAGACAGGTCTTTTGAGCAGTGAAATCCCACTTGAGGTGCTCGCACTCGAGGAAGGAAGGTGAATAGACTCGACGCTTGCGTGGCAATATATTTTTCCCTCCCACCCTCCTGCGGTTCCCATGGAAACTTGGCTCATTGGGAGATCGACAGTATTCAATCCGGGTGATGGACCCCCGTGATCGATCCTCAGATGTTTATTTTTCCCAATCACTCTTCCCCCTCCCTCCCCCATCACCCTCTGTATTCTTTTACGCTCAGCCCGTCGGAAGGGCTTGAGGTTTTTAAATGTGGGAAAGTTCTGCGCGAGCGGGACCACACGGACGCATAACAAATGCGTCCGCCCGTCGTCTGTGCCGTAACTTAGCCGAGAGGTATTGTTTGGTGGATCGCATTATATATAAGAGGGGGGTGGAGGACCACTCCGCCCGCACCACCCCGACCCCTCTTAAGTAGCACGAGGGGCTCGATTTGCTCACCCGGACTCATGTTGAACTATCACGATAGATGGAGGGGGGATTTATTCAAATGGAAACAAAGCGAGAAAAAGTCGCGGTCCCGAGCAGGGGTGGGGTTGGAAGGAATCAATTTGCAGGCGATTGCGAAGGCAAAAAGGGGGGATGGATCCCTCCGTTGGGCTGAAGGGAAGGCGGCGATGACTCGCAGGAACGGGCGTGAGATTCTGAGGATTCGAAAACGTTCCCGTCCGAGGAGCACGCACACACCAAGTGGGCTCTTTAAGGCGTAATACTAAATCGTCCATGGGATACCTACATCCAAATACGCTCCTTGTTTTTATGGACACAGTAAAAATGGTTAAGAAAGCACCATAATTATAATAGAAATATCCCGAGAATATTTACATCATAAGAAATGCCTCGTAATGTTAATAAATATATATTTTAGTCGTCTATCGACAATTTATTTAAGTGAAAAATTGAAAGCTTCTGCATCAATTTAAATTGTAAAATATGTCAATGAGGAATTGTTTTCGATTTAATCATACTTTCTGATATACGAAACATATTCCCATTACAGTGATGTATCCTCCACTTCCTTATAAGAAAGATATTTCAAAAAAGATTATTTTAGTGTTTTTTGGCACCCATAACACAATGAGCTCAACAAACACAATGCATAATACACAGGCACCCCTTGTGTACGTAGATGTGTCACAAATGTTATCAATAAGTTTTCCTCTTCAAAGGAAACCGTAATTATAGTAACAATATTCCGCGAATATTTACATCATATGAATTTTTCATTATTTAAAATTACACATAGGAATAAGGACAGATTTTGTTGGTCCATCGGCAAGTGATTTAAGTGAAGAATTAAAAGCTAAGGTAGAATTTGTATCGCAAATAAAATTTTTAGACTTTAGACACATTCTTTCTAACACATGAAACTTCTTTGCAATTCAACGTTGTCTCCTCAACTTCCTGAGGAGAATAAAGTAACAGAAAACAAATTTTGTTTCGTGCTTTTCTTGGAATTGTATATCAATGAATTTTTAAACTACTGTGAAAAACGAATCTCAAAAGTTGTTTCAAAGAGTTTCCTTAGAGAAAAACAGATAATGATCACATTGGGGGGGACAACTGTGGAAAGTTCGTGAAATGACAGAAGGTCAGATTTCAACACCTCACGCCCAGCGTATAGGTATTGTGTGAAGGTTCGAAGAATCATATACTGCAATTCATTGCTATGCTCAGCAGTCATAAAAAAAATGTTCTGCTCAGTTGAAGAAATCAGGACCAGCAGACGCATTTATTATTTTTCAGGCAGGAAATTTCATTCATTGTAGAATTACATTGGATCTTTAGGATCCAACATGCTATACCGATTTACTCGGGTTAATTCTACATTTTCCAAGATTTTATTGCATATCCCGTTAGTGCACATGTCCTGCCAAACAATTATTGATAAGACATTTAAACATTAAAGACTTGGATTTTTTCCATTTCTCATTACATCTTCCAATTGTTTGGAGCAATTTTACCAACCTTTTTAGCTACACTATATATAAGTATAAAGATAAATTCTCCGTAGTAACTTGAATAGATTTTCATTTTTCTTTCTCACCATTACGCAGTAATAGTTAAATAATGTATTGGAATGTTATAAAATAATGAATGTGATGCACTCATTTCTTTATGACTCATGCATCTCGGAAATTTGGGGATACATTATATAATATATAGTATAGTAATAATGATGTCCACTTCATAATTAAACTCAATTTTCACTGCATTTAAATTCATAATTCCCAACACGATGAATATACATTCCACCCACTGAAGAATTAGATTTTGCAAGATTTCTTATTTTTTCGATTCACGAGCTTATCAAAAACTAAGGCAAGGTCTTGGATCTTTAAATAATTTTTTTTAAATTGGTCTTGCAATTCTTGGAAATATTCTTAGAAAAATCCAATTTCTATCAGTATTCAGTCTCTTGTACCTTTTGGCGAGAGCTTTGAAACATAAGAGGGAGGGTATTTTGCAATAGTTTTCCACGGCACGAGAGAAATAGGAAACGATTAGAAAGTCTCATTAACGACCAATTTTTGCCAAATAAAGGCGTTCTCCTTATGCAATTAGAATTAAAACATTAGTCGTTCAACCCTTAACCGCCTTGCCACATTGAATGGCTTCCGAGACTGGAGACGCCTGACTTTCCCAATAGACTCAAAATAGTCGCAACAGGCTCTCACACTAGTGTGATCACAATGCTTCCCGCCATAACCTATAAATATTGACCTGCGAGAGGGGGGCCTAGGCGTCGCACGTCAACATCGCGGCAATGTGAGGTCGCCGTATCCGATTCAGTCGAGGACATTTGGAGCGCCCCCGTGTTGCGTAAATAACGACTCTCCCGCTCGTCAACTCGCTCTTGCAGGCATTGAAATCACCGCGTGGCTTTCCTCCCCCTGCGAAAGCTCAGTCGCCTGCCTGCCTGAGGGAATTTGCAAAATATTTTTTTGATTTATTGTGTCGAGTGTCTGGCACCAAGCTGAAGTGTTGTACCCTTGAGCAGGTGCATATCCAGGGCGTCAGCTAACGAAGTCCCCTCGGATCTCCGAATGCCCTGATCTTTCCGAGTATTTCCGAGACAATGCGGCACGATCTTTCTCGTGTGGTTACCCCATCGCTACCCATTACTCGGTTACCCTCTTTGGCACTGTTTTCGTTATCCCTAACATCACTTAAGATAAGTCACGAGCTTTTAGAAGATCTACGACAGCATGCAGATACTTATAAAATAAAAATGTTCGAAAAAGGATTGAAAATGTTTGTAAGTATTTGTCCTAATATAAGAAAATTTGGATTTTTTGGGAGTTTCCCCTCTTTCTATTACTTACACGTATTCTTTGCATCACAGGGGCCTTTGAAATTAATAATAATAATGACGACTTTATTAGGTGAAACTAGGGCCTATATGGCCCTCTCTTACATTTAACCTTTTATACAATTAACAACAAAC
>LYUA01000678.1:202637-239231 GCA_002093875.1 Calopteryx splendens
TCCCCCCCCCCCCTCCCCTCCGCCGGTGCCACCTGTTTGTCTTTTCGGGACCTTTTCTCTCGCACGCAGGGTCATATTGGTCGGAAAACGACTTCAGGCAACTCTCCAAAGGTCGCAGGTTCGAGTTCCGTCTCGGGGGTGGACGGCTTTGGAACCAATTTGATGAATCGTGCTTTGGACGGCCTGACAAACTGCTTTAAGGACATGCGGAACTCCTGAGTCAGTCGATCATAATGTCGAAACGAACTGCTGGTCAATGCTTTTTCTCGTGCCGCGGAACTCCAGGTGTAGGTTCCGACCCATTGATGGAAGGAGTTTCCGCGACAAATCGTCTCGAATAAAAATTATTAATGCGACTCCCGACGAATTTGCAACAGTTTTTTTTAAGTCCTTCAATTCGCAAGATCTCCCTAATGCAATATGTTTCCCGGAAGAGGACACCAGCTGAATTTTAATCGTTAAAACCTCGCCATTTTCAAAGAGTATTCCTTGAATGAGACAGAAATTTTCAGAATTTATAAAGGAAAAATTAATAAGTACAAAGTAAATATATATATATATATATATATATAAGGGCGCAGTGAGAGAGAATGGAAGGCGCAGTGAATGAAAATTTGGTGTATGAGATTTAATTTGAGATTAAAACTATCGTAGGAAATAATTTTACGCGGAGGTAAAAATCTCATTGCCATTTTAAATCATCCGCAGACCTCACCCTTTGATTAGTGTTCCACATGGAGTTTGCGGTTTGTGAGCATCGACTGATCCTCTAGGATTTAGGTAAGTCTTTCTTTGGGCGAGGAGTTAATGCTGGTCGTTAAGCACTCTTTGATAAGTTTTAAGGCCACAAATATGTTCCTGATGAGCATGTGATTAATGATGTTGAGAAAGCAATTAAATCGCCGCTTTCCTCCGGGCGTGGTACGCATGCAACGACGTTCAATAAGCCACCCCAAAAGAAGATTGATCAATGAGCCATCTTCAAGTCTCATTAGCAGGATGAAATCATAAGAAAACTTTAAATGCTTTCGAGATCACAATCACGAGCAAAAGCGCCTATTAACTAAAAACTCGCAAAGAATTAATATAAGACAGGATTTCATGGTCCTTATTTCCACATATTAAAAGACATCATTAAAAATAAATAATGACTTCCAGGGAGATAAAGAAATAAAACTATTAGACCATGGTATAAAAAGAAAATATAGCTCAAATAAACATATAGGAAACATTCCTCCTTAAAATGTGCCAAGAATTTTCTAGACCACACACCAAATAGCCGCACTTTCCATAACTAGGAAAATTCTTAAGTTTTCCATATTAGCAAACACCCTTCCAAATGAATACAGTATGGTCGGATACAACCTCTATCCACTGTACTATGCATCATTGATGAGTTATATTAATCGAAAAAAATACTAATACGATATCAGTCCCATTATATCAGAGGATAACGAAAGAAGTATTTTATACGTTCACTTTGAAAAGCCGTCTAAAACTTTCCCCCAGATCAACCTGATAAAAGCAAGCGACGCGGTGGAAAACGTGGTCTGTCTATCCCACAGCGCTAAATTATATATTGAAATCTACGTCCCCCAAATACCATTCTGAAAACATCGACATAGTTTATCGAGTGGCTGAAAAATGTGCCGACGTTTAGAAAATAATGGCTCACACCGTTCATCTTTACCCCCTAATCTGCTGAACTGATCGGAAGTTTTTGCGAAATCATTATCCAGAAGAAAATCGCACTAGAAACACATAACTCCAGATTTCTCGATAAGAATTTTTGCGGGAGAGCGAAATCTCCAAAGATGGTCATGCATCCGTGGAGTAGGAAATCGTAGGGAAAACATCAATTCGGGCGATGAAAGCGCGATTAGAGGTTTTAGCCGTCTTCGTTAAAGGAGTGCAGATCTGGATGCGCGAGGAAATTTTCAGCCTAACCACATCGAGATAGACATCGCTCGGCCGGAAGAATTTGCGTTACCTTGCCGGACTCATCGTGTGAAGCGACGTGAAAGTGAGGGGCGCCATTTAAGCACGATAATAATGCGACTGCCCTTTCTTCAGGGATAATACAACAGAACAAGTCCAATTAGCGCTAGAGTGCCAAATCAACTATAAGGGTACTTCACGTCACAGAAAGTGTTTTCGATCTTGGCTGAAAAGAGGACCTTAAGAGTCAGAAGTGAAATATAAAATGTATCCTGAGGAAAAGTAATTTCAATAATTTTTTATGCAGGTACATATTTTTATGTTCATAGGTTTACCCAGTGTATGACGACTTGAAGCCTATTTATCAAAGCTTGAAGCCATATTACAAGTCTGGGTGTTTCTCATACATTGCCTTAGGATTATAATAAATGTGTGCTTCCGTTTCACAATATGTGATTTATAAAGTTTTATTCAGAAGACTCTTTTTGGAGGATTTGTAAATTAACTTGTATATTTTAAAAACGAACTCCAGATGAGAAGTTAGGTGCGGAAACCTCAGGTTCTATTCCATTGTTTTAGTTTTTATTTAAAACTTCAAGGGAATAAAAATATATAGCTGAAAGCTATCACAGGAGAGTGCATAGAATTCCATAACGTGCAAACACTTCCTCCGTGAAAACTAACGTTACATAAAATTATAAATAATTTAATAAACATATTTCAATCACGTAGTGGTATCCGACGTAACTATCTGGTAAACTTCATTATGATTTAAATAAAAGTACTACATAGAACCAGAAAAAGAAATCTTTTATTTATTTTGCAACCCGAATTTGATGGTAATAAGCATCAGGCTCTGCCCTGTCAAGAGTCAACGAAACTCGTGTAGCAAAATAAAAATATCTTTGACGGTTGTTCTAAATAATTCATTTATTTAGATCATGGCGTTCAAGCAGTGCCATATTTAAGAATTGCCTTTTTTCTTTGTCATAATTTCACTGTGAGAGCAAACTAATCACTGTGTCCAATACTCTCTGATCCATATCACCAATCTGACTCAACGTCATAAAGTAAATCACGAATCTAAATGAGGGAAGTGATTGACCGGCGCATAAATCCAGTCTTTCACTTTGCTTTATCAATCTATTTGACTATGAAACTCTTGACACTCTTTCCAACACGAGCCCTTGGTGAAAACGTTCTCGGCCGCGGTATGGTAGCTGTTGACTCACAGGCTGACGGCGGTGGCAGGTCGTAGCATATTAGTAAAAGCCCATGAAGCGAAGTTGGTGCAGGGAGGAAGGCGTTAACCGCATGCCTGCGCGATCCTTGGGGAAGGCCACCGCACATGCTCGCATAAGTTGATGACGACGGGTCGCGATGCACGTTTCCCATGCCCGGTATCTCGCCTCTGGGTGTAGGGCTCATAAAGGCAATGCGGTACGACTTACCCCATCGTAGCATCTACATGCATCTAATGTTCCCAGAGGAAAGTTAAAAATGTATCATTTCGCGTTATGGATCGGATATAAAGTCAGCAATGCTACTTTGAATGGGTTTTCTGATGACGATGGCGGGCTTCTACGTGTCATTCCAATATTTTACTATTGATTCGTAAGAAATATTCGCCATAATTTCACGATGCCTTAACAACCACATCTTAAGTAAGATTCGACCCAGCAAGCCTTGGGGAAATTTCTTTCAGGATGATGATAACACATTTTTCAAGAACACACAAAATCGCAAAATTCAAGAACCATGAATCCTTAGACAAATTGTGATTGCACAAATCCGTTTGCCGATTATAAGTCCACCAGCAATAGTTTTACTTTCACAATAAACAAAGTTTCGCATCCAAGAGCGTCCCTTAAAGGAAACAGAGGGGGAACTAAGGGCATGCACGTAATAGGAAGTATAGTCATAGGAGATCAGCAACCAACTCCATCTTACTACTCAATCGAGCTGCACTTTCGTTACAGACAGCGCTCATAAATCACATTCCCATTTTCTCCTCTCTCGTGTCCCTACCTACCTCGGCGTTGATCCAGACAGGAGAAACAAGATATAAATTATGTGCACGGATACAATTTAATACCTTCAACAACGATTTCAATATCAAATTACATTAAAAAATTCTAAATATTTCCAACAAAACTAGGTAAATAAAATATCACCCGATTAATGTCACCCGAAATACTTTTCACTAGCCTTAAAAACGAATCATCCGTTATATGAAAGGCGATTTGAGTAGGAATCCAACTATGAAACTGTTAAGAGTTGAAATAATTCGAAATATAATCGTTCTGACTGCAGTTTATTGTAAAAATGGTTGTTGTGAATGTCCATAGTAAACCGATGGACAGCCCTTATAAAAACTCATGTAAATTCACAAATACATAAGAGGAATAAGTGAACAGAGAGATAAGGATCCTAATGTATATTAATTCCTAGCCCGTTCCCATAGCAAAAGTTAGCATTATTCTTCAATTTCCTTAAAAAGCAAAATGTATCACAATATCCCTTATTTTCAAAGACTATTCTCGTAAGACATACCTATCAGATGGATTAGCATTGGATCGTGCACGATTTTTCAACTCTCACTGCCGATATTTCAAATGAACTAGCAAAGTTTATGTATCCTATGACAATGAATAACAACCATTGTGATTTTACAATATCAGGACTATAAACTTGGATAATATATTAATAGTGCACGAGCATTTAAGTGCAGAGCTCACAAAATACAATAAAAGACCACTTCAAAGGGATAATTGTCTACGTGAAGGTTTAAAGAGCTGTATCCACAGCGATAGCATGTTCAAGCGAAAAACAGGAAATGCAGGATCTAATGTGCAAACTTGGGGACATTAAAAAAGGATTTTTACTATCTTAAACGGGTTCTTTTAAGCATTATGCTTACGGTAATTCTCTCAAGCGGCCAAAGACTTATTCCACTAGGAAGCGCTAAAAATAAAAAATAATTTATAGATTAAGAGAGTTCGGTACCTCTCTCTCTCTCTCTGCACGAGCAGGCTAAAGACCAGGCCGGCCAAATCATTTGATGAATGCACTCAAACGATAAATTACTCTGGATATTAACAGCTTACAAAGCAAACAGAAGGAAGCGGGGTGAAGGAAGCAAGTCCCCCATAACTCTCCCGACCTCAGATTATTTCTCTCCAACCTCCCCTTCAACTCACGGAGGATTTCTACGATCAGACTCCTGAAATAAATAACCCCGTTCCGAGTCGCGGCTCGTGATCGTGATCCTACTATAATAGGTGGAAACCAAGAGTCCATGCATGTATGCACGCATGAATGTGGACCCGATCAATGCTTCTTTTGTGCAAGGGACCCCGCTCTCTCGCATATGCACACGCAGATGGAGATGAATTACGCATGCGTGCAGCTCGCCCCGGCGGACTTTCTCCCTCCCTCGCGAGCTTGCACTTCGCAAAACGTCACGTGATGGCCCGAAAACAAACGCGCTGCCTGAGGAGAAACGAGTTCTTAGCGGAGCTTCAAATGTGACGTCTCGGGGGGTTTTTCAAGAAAGAGTTGCACGCGTATCCCAGAGCACCTCGAACGACGCCAATTGCGATACCTACGTAAATATTCGCGGTGATGGATCGTGCGTGACTCCATTTGTATCGAACGATAAATTCATCACTCGATGCGAAACGAGCTCTCCCCGAGACTCGCTCAAGTTTGGCGAAATCATCGATCGACTTCGACCTAATTATGCCAATTTTATGAGTGATGCTTCGAAATGAGAGCTCATTATCAAGCAATTTTTCCCTCGCGATAAAAACTGAAAGATGGCTAAATAATTCGAATGACGTGGTAGTCAAGAAATTTGTGAAAACTGACGTTTAAGTTCGGAAAGAAAGAAAACTAAATCGAGGATTTAAGTACAAGCAATCCTTAACAAGGAAAGAGCAAGTCAAGACAGTGATGAATAAAAACCCTCACTACAAAAAGGACTGCGATTAATTTTTTTTTAATTTCTTATTTAATTTCAGCATCAACCCTATGGATAGGTATGAATACACTATATTACAGCCAAGCGTAAGATAAAATTCTAGTGATATGAGATACAACATTTAGAGGAAATTTTTGAAGTTAACGATTTACCTCTATGCTAATAGGTATTTATTTCCATTTTTCCATGATTTTACAAGAATTTACATGGTCGACGTTTCATAAGTTACTAAAACTTCTTTTACAGCCATCATTTTCTTTCATTTATGAAACGGGAGGATTTTCGAAAAACGCGACACGGGTGCATAATTTTTAGAGGTGCGTAAAACCGTAATATTTAATTCCCGCACTGAAATAGAATGCCAGTGATCATTGCAATAAGATTTAAGAATGCAAGCAGGGAAAACTGAATTAATACCGAGCTGAAGAGTCCATCTATCAAAATAAAATATCGAATAGGAGTCAATATTTCATGACTCGAATAACCAAATTACTCATATCAAAGACTAAAAATTTTACGCTTTTAAGCCTGCAAATGAATTTTAAATGTTATTTTTTCATCTCAAGGTGCTATCCCACCTAACTAGTTAAATATCCCCAATTACTTACTTGACCAATAAGGAAAGGTATTCCTAGCAGGAGGAACTAACGTCACGCAAGAAAACGTTGCCATCACTTGTAATATTCTCCTCGCACTGACGTTAAGGAATGTCCGAGTTTGAGCGAACAATGGCTGAAAACCTCCTCAAAGGCCTATGAATATAATTCATCAGCATTCATCTCGTCAACCATAAATATTGGCAACCTTTTTAGAATCAAATTCCATCTTTCTGCTAAAAAGTATCGAGCATACGCATAACGCTACTCCTGATGACATTAAGCATCGGCTCCATAAAATTGACTGATGACAAACAAAGCCTATGATACGAATTACATTTGTGTGAAAATTCCCTTAAGTGGGTACACGTAATTCCTAATTCGCGCCATCGATAATAGTATTCTAAATGCATACGAGAAGTGATTCAATTCGATAACCAATGAAAACCATCATATTTAATTATTACTTACCCATGATACGCTAAGAATTTGTAAGACAAATAAATAGCTTAAAATAGGTAATTAAAGTGGTTTATATGCAATTCCATACTTTTCCTGCCGGGGAAAACCTCTCTCAAACTTACTTGTCTGATTTGGAATTTCGGGACAGCATGTAACTTTTTATTGCCATACCTTTCCATAGGTCCTTTGCTTTTTCATGCCATTATAAAACGAAATATGCACGTATTGTGAGACTCTAGAATTTTCAGCCGAGAAATAGCCTTTTTTGTTGGATACCTCAAAGTTATGCATAATTTGGATTGAATAATACGCCCGTGCGGCTGTCAGCTCTGGACAAAGGAAAAACCTATGCAACGTGGTCGCAGAGCATGGCAATCTTTTTCACTCGATCTCATTCCACTCTCTTTTCTTCTCCTACGTGCGGGATGAATTTCGCCATATTTTCCATGAGCACGCTCCAATTATAGTTGAAAATTTTGCATCAGCTGCGAGACGAATATTATTTTTTGTCACAGGATAAACTGAGAGCACCTGGTAAAATGCTCTCAAATGGTTATTACAGCTGGCGAATGAGATAGAAAATTATTATTTCCCAAAACACGTTCAAATATCTGAGTGCCGCAATGTGTTCTTTTCAATCTCTGTACGCATAAATCCCATCGCGTCCGAAATTATAAGCGCAAACAAAAACCTCGCCGACCTTAAGATGCAGGTCACGATTATGTTATAATTTTATTTTTTTTCACACGACGCCGTCGGCATTTCAATCGCTTATCTGACAAAATTCCCCGATTCAATTTTTTTTCAAATTAATTTCGCCCCCGTGCAAATACCACTTTTTCACACAGATGACATTCATTGATAAAATAATTCTATGTCAGTCTATAAAAATAACGTGTCCATTTAGATTAAATAAAATTCTAGCACAGGACTGACAATCAGATTAAAATAAATCATTTTAGACTCTTGAGTTTAGCTGCTTTGTGATCAAGCTCTTGTTTTTTTGTGTCCCAGATCACATACGATAATTTTAATCCGACTGTTTAAGTGACGTTTAAATGGGTCGTTATTGTGACTCTCGAGCGGGAATGGACCTTTTGGAAATAAAATTTAATAAAACATAAGCGCTTTCAAACTTTTGGCGATTAATCGAAGATATCGTACGTTTGATTTTATGCCACATAGTTGGATTAATGAATTTCCATTGTCTTTTCTATGGAGTCATGATTGACTTTTGGGTGGTGTGTGCATCTTTTGCTCAGTGATATGCATATTTCATTGATTGGCTTTCAATTTTTATAGAGAACTATTTTGTAGGTTACGTTTTATAAGCACTTAGCAGGCATTATACTCTGCAGTGACGAGTAATGAAAATAAATTCGCACAATCAGTTAAATATAAGAATTGGTTAATCGCTCAATCTCTTGCTTCAAAGTCCACTTAAATACCATTCCTACCTACGTCATATATAACAAGAATTCCTGATTCCCAGCGACACGAGATATACGATGAAGAAATATTAGCTGAAGTTCCCCTGTTGCTACGGTATGACAATGTCTCCAAATACGCATCGAATATATGAAAGGGTTGCTCATCCGATCATGATTCATCATGTGTGCTTTGTCGATAACGGTGTTGATTCAAATAACGGATTCCTTCCTAAGAACGCCCTCGCAGTATACCGACTGATAATAATTTCCCCAAGCACACAGGCATTCTGCAAGCATACAGAAATCATGAAACGCTGTGATTTGTGCATGGTTAATGTTTATTCTATGTTCATGTACGCATTTTTTTAAAAAAGAAAACCTGTGAACTTCACGTTTATACATCTTAATGTTATCATGACCACTAAAGCTTTTGATTCGAATTAATATAATATATACCTACCTATATGATCTTATTCCGAAGATAATTGAAATATTTTTCGGTGTCTTGGGTTTTATATGAGCCAAAGTTATCGGAATTTCGTTCACATCATTTTCTCCCAAACGCTCAGCTCCGAAAAATAATAATGAACCTTTAAGAAATGGTTTCTAAGCTCTAAGGGTAACTAAATATTGATTGTCTAATAGCCCCGCGTATCTCATATGCCACCGCGTAAAGCCAAAGACTGCTCAATGTACAGATTATAAAAACTTCCCTCTTTTTTCTTATGTGGCAGTCATTTTTTTTAATCCTTAGATATGCGATATAATTATAGAGTGTAATAGGTAGCTATGTTATTTTCTTCAGAATGTCCGTCTTCGATGGATTTCTGGGGAGTTAGACAGGTGTTAGTTTTAATTTTGAAATTTTAATTTCGCAAGCATTCGCTACTTCTCTTCCAACTGTTGTCCGGTCATGAAGGAAAGTTGGGGTCATAAGAGACGAGTCATTCCCGGAAACTCATAAATTATACTGCAACCACAGAACGCTGCGAAGGATCTCCTACTTCACACACAAAGTGCAAGGCAAGGTTTTCTCCGGCACACAAAGTCCAGGATCTAAACAAACAGCATCTAATATGAAAACCAGATACAACAGCCAAGGCTATTTTCATTATGTGATTCTCGTCACGTTCCCGACTTCCGACAAAAACTCTAGGTCCTTATTGTCTTCACGTTTGTGAATTTTCCGCGCTCATGTCAAGGAACACTTTCTCGCGCAATAGAATATGAATCGTATATATTTCACTTCAATCATTTCTTTTTATTTCGTATATTTTCTCCATGGCTCTCTTCGTTGTTCCCTCAATCCCTCTGATTCTTCTTGTAGTGATACAGATTATCTTTCCCTCTTCTATTTACTTCTTCGCTTCTCATTGTATCTGTCCACCTGATCTTCAGCACCCGCTATCGCTCCATGTTTCGAAGGTCCCTATTCTTCTCTGGTCCCGACCCTAAGGTCCCTATTCTTCGAAGACCCTATTCTTCTCTGGTCTGCTTTTCACGATGCCTGTTTCCAATCCATAGGAGGTCAATTATATCCCACACGAATGTTTTCAAAAACTGGTTCCCTACATGTAGGTGAGGCGAATGAAGTTTTTTGTTGAGACATTTCTAGTATCCATGCCCTCTTGGAGCACGGTAGTTCCTCTTCAACAAGTATACACTTTCTTAGCTTGAACGTTACAGATCTTGCTATCTATCAAACTTCTTAAATCCATGAGGAAGGTCAGTCAAAGGGGTTTGTAATTCTAATGTAATTATTTTAACCCAGATGCTTTCAGCACCTGATTATAACTCTATTAAGATTGCTTGCCATTTACATAGTTTCTCAGAATAAATTAAAGGTGGTCCATATATATACCTATAAATTCACGGCAGCACTTACAGCTTTTGAAATATTTCATATTATTTATAACATCTTGATTGTGACGCAATATTGACAGCTAGTATTTTTCTATAATAACGTAATTTAAACTAAATTAAAAACAGCATTTAAATGAAATTTAATATTCTTGTTTAAATTTCTATTTATTCAGCAAGTCGTGTTTCGATTTAATGAATCATTCATTGTGATTTTTCCCGGCTAGTTTGCTCTGGCCAGGTTTTCTGCAACCCCCCTGCCTTGGCCTCTCGAGAACTTTCGCCGAATATTAGATGGATATCTTTAAAAGAAAATTTAACATTGATTTGCATCTGCTCTTAGATTGCACCATTCATTTGAAAATGAGACATTCCTAAAGAGGATAAGTTTTGGGCACTAGCAATAGGGAAACAAAATTGGTAAGTCTCGTTACGTCTGTTGAATAAAATTTTTAAAATATCTTCATAACAGAATTTTTGTTTTAGTTAAGCTTTGGCTTGTTTTTCCTATGGATGAAAAATTCTTATCCCACCCCATTTAAATGGTAAAATGCCTTTATGTCTCGCGCTACTCATGTAAAACATTGACATTTCAATTTTCACACACAGGAAACCCACCGTTTTCAAATTGAAGTTCATCGCAGAGCGTGCGATTGACGTCACTTCTGTACCTTAAATTTTGATTTTATATTCACGTGAGTTCTCAAACGAGCCTCCCTATCACTTAAAATATCGAAGTTTATTCGGAAAGCATTCGATGTATTTCTGTGCTGATTTCAAATAGCTGACGGCATTGAACCGTGTTTACGACTTTCTCTTGATATTTTTTGCCCGAAGGCATTTCCTACATTCAATCCATTTCGAAGTCAGTAGTTTCTATTACTCATCCCACTACTCAAGAATGCATTCTGCCATAGATAGTGTTACTGCGGGACTAATGGCAACACCGATGTCGAAAATTTAAGACGCGACCGAGTCATGGCGAGCCAAGACGAGGCCACTGACGGGAGACTCTTTCCGGTCCCAAGAAAAATATATTATCAATCTACTTTTAAGGATTCTATGCATCGAGCTTACTTCACTTCTCCTGTTCCCTGTTCGCCAAGTAATAAAAACCAAGATGTAAATTTATTCTTGTGCCGCGAATAAATATTATCGTTTTTTTGGCTAAGGAAAACTGTTAGCTTCGAAACGAATTTCTAATGTGAAGAATATTTGCGTGTTTTCTTGTAAATATGCGTTAAAGTAGTCAACGAATTAACTTCATCCATAGGTAGAGTTTTAATCCTGAGAGTGGGAAAGTGGCCTCCGTGAGGACTGCCCCTTGAAATGAACGACAGCTCCAAACCACCAGCCCGAGATACAGGGTAAATACAACGTTAATTTCAGCAACGATTTCAAAACAGTGATAGCGCCTTGCAATTGAACGGAAAGTGATGTTCACTTTCACATAGTCACGCTTTTCTTACTCAGCTACTCCTAAAAGCAAATGAAGGAGACTCAAAACTACCATTTCCTTCTTTAAAACGACGATATCATACTTCGCGTTTCAAATTCAGAGTAGCGCTTTCGTTTTGCGAGCGAAGAAAAATGTTATTCGTAAATTTTTCGTTACTGGAGCATTTTCCACAATCGCAATTTTAAGGCACGGGTAAATTTATTCCGATGACGTCACCCAATCGGCGGAATTACTTTTCTGCAGCGTGAAAGAAAACCCAACACTCGCGCCCATAAGGAGAGAGCAGCTGATGTACAAACGGTGATCTTTTTTCTACCATTTCTGCTTGGAAGCCACAATATGGACAACTCGAACGGCGGTGTCCTATAGGGAGGATTGTGGCTGTTCATCGCCCGCCCGCGATGCGACGTGGAACGCCGCGCTCGCTAAATCCGGATAATTCAAATCCGGGACCGTCCAGCTGAGTTCCAAAAAGGAAGTAGAGGAGCCGTGCACGGCATATTTCATTTCAACTGATCCAACGGTTCTTGCGTGGTCACAGCTCTAGAACTAGAACTCAAATAATTTTCACAACCAGGAAGACAATTCAGTAAGTTCCAAAAATGATGATTTCTTCTCCGTACATGCCAATAAATTGCAAATCTTGATATGTGAATGAAGAAATGATCTCAATGTATGTACGAAATGAACATAAAACGTACATCAAATATCAAATGCAGCGCAATCATGCATGAATTCTCTCTGAAAACGGCCACGTTGCATTCATTCATTCACGATAGCCATTTAAACGCCATGGTGATGAATACTTACGTCGAACGTCTTCTCTCTTTAAAAATAATATGTCCCCGTGGCAGTAATTCCAATCTGGTTTGATTAAGCTCAATGTGCCGGGAAGATTATATCGATAGCCCTCGCATTTATTTAGCCCAAAAAATTGGCAACGGTGGGCAATTAACTTGAGATGCGCATGGCAACAGAAAGAAAGCGCGAGAAATGAGGACGATGTAATCATTCAAGTCAAGTTATCGAATGGTGACGTCACACAGCGACGAGAAAGAATCGATTTTAATTTATGTGGAACAGGCCATACAGGCCACAGATAACAGGCATGTTGCAGGCATACACATACAACGACGAACAGGCCTATGGCCATAACAGTGACCGGCTGTGAATTTGCACTCTCCCTCAAGCCCAGAGCAGTCACAAAATAGGCTATTTTCTAGGGCAGCGTCTCTGATCTATCTTTAATTTGCACTGGGTATTTTTCTATCCTGAAATAGGCTCGTGGTAATTACAGAAAAAATAATTTGCAAGAAAAATGTGTAATTACAAACCATTGATTGCAAGCTATATTGAAGAACTTCTTGTTTATTTCTTTATTATTCGGTGAAAAAGTCAAAGTCCCAAGTCATAAACCACTGGCGTAGGTGGACATAATACGGTATCTTGAGTAAAATGAACGGGTAATGGACGTACAGTTTCCGCGGGTGAGTCGGAGAAGGCTGGGACGAATGCAAAACTATCTTCGGGGGAAACGGTAATGCCGGCCTATGCCACGAGAGAGGAAGAGCCAAGAAGGAAAGAGATGATTCAAGGACGAGATTTTAACGCCTCCTGGTGTCAAAGAGTTCCACTGACCCACATATCGGGACGGAAAGACTGGAGACTGACCTCACCAATGACCGCCTACCCTCCTCCTCTCTTCCTTCTCCCTCCTCCAGCTCTCACCTCTTCCTTCCCCCACTGTCTGGGACTCCCGAAATAAAAACCCAGACCAGTCGAGGAGAGGTGGTGGAGATCTACGGAGGATGGTGCGGGGGGGGGGGAGGTCGAGGGAAAGGGGGAAATTTCTCACCCTCGGGGATCTTCAAGCAAGTAGCTGAACGACATGCAAAAAATCAAAAGCAGCGTTTTATTTTACCCTGCTATCATTTGCTAATTTATCCCTTACTAGTCATTTAGTTTACATACAACTGTTCACTGCTTTTTCGCCGAATTTTCCAATTTCGTCCCATTATGAATAATAACGTCAAATAAGTTATAAAATTTCAAAAAAATACAAAGGCATACCCATTAGCCATTGAAAATATTTTCCATGATAATCAAATACACACGCTTACTCAAGTCTTAATAAACTTGAAAATTGTCATTCATGATTGCTCCCAGGATTCCACTTCCACATGTATTTATACGCATTGGGCGAAGCTATACCTACCTTCATTGAGACTAAAATAAAAGATAATGGAACTTAGATCTGGAACCATCACAAACCAAACCTTGAGGATCTGAATTCGAAGGTAAAAATATTTTCCAACACAGCAGATGCATACGCAAGTTATATTAAACATGATAGGCCTAATTAAAACGTTCATTGGGGAGCAGCCCTACCAAAAACGTATGGGTAGCAACCCCAAAGTAGGTACTCTAATTCTGGAAGCATGCTGGTGTAATACCATTTGGATTGGTCACCAAAAACGCTAAAAATAATACTTATACGCTACATGCTCTTGTGCTTTTTTGTATTTTTAAGATAGAATATGAATATATTCTACTTCAGCAGAAAACTATTGCTTCAATCAAGTTAACTCAACAGTTCAGTAGGGAACAGTAAAACAATTCTAAGATGACAACAGGAACTCTAACAATAGAAGGATGACACAGTGAAATACGTATTTAAAAATCAATCTACTCGGAACGCTGCTTTCTATCCCTCTTTCCCTTTCCCTCCAGCATCCAATCCGCGTTCTCATGTCCCGTCACATTAAGAAACCGCTGAATAGCAATCATGCCTGATATTGGACTCCCACGTGTCATACAAATCTCGTTCGAACATCCAGATAAGAATAATCGAGACAGACAAAAACAGTAACATTTTTTTCCAAACAAAGCGCTACTCGTTTTTCTTTTGCGGTCATAAAAGAGGCCATGCATTCGATGATAATGAAGGGAAACTATCTACGCGCTGCTATACGTATGTATAATATTTGGGGCGCAGCGATCAGGAGAGAACAGGAATCTTCCTTCTTCGGTTACCACTTCCTAGAATGAAAAAGAGCGTCTGGCGTCAAATGTCTTGCCAATCACAACCGGAAATAACTTCAGGCGAGGTGTGCCAATGCCGTGGAACTATTACAACAATAATTTGGGACTAAACGGCGAATCAAGTAATTAGTCGTTCTATTCGATAATGAAGAACTCGGACATAATAAACTAGCTTTTTCAGAGACGGAGTCACCAATCGGAGCCTCGGCCTCTGTTTAAATTTCGTCTTCTTTCGCAAATGGTCAAATATGGTCAGTGATATGGTCGCGTGTATTAATATAACTCAGATAATATTTTTCTCCTAAAATTTTCACCCCAAGCTAAATATTTAGGTAACACTAATATGTATTTTAAGCCAGTGAAATCTACATAAATCATGCACCCAAACGTTAATGGATGAGAGAAATATAAAAGATTAGATCAAATCTATTTCGGAATAGAGGTGAATCCCGAAAACCCTTGAGCTTCGTAGATTATTCAGCGATCGATTTTATTCCTAGTTGGCACCCATACAGTTAATTAATGACAGACGTCAAGGGGATGGCCTTGCGTAAATTTAAAAAAAAAATTAAAATTAATAAGGAGCTAGGAGAATGAGGTTAAGGGGCTTGGTCCATGGGCCATTGATTACTTTTAATTTTTTACGCATTAATTAGCCCTTTTTACAGGCTTTATCACTGTCCTCTTATATAAAGGACATTATAATTATTGTTTTTAAATTGAATTTTCGCGGTGCTTTAACAATTATTCAACAGAGCATTATTAAAAAATGTTATGAAGGTTGGTTAATCGCCGCTGTAGCAGCAGCCAGCGTTGAATTTAAAGATGGATCAATGAAGTCGTAACATTAACTATTACGTCTTATTCCAATTCATCCAGATTCCTATTTGGAATGAACTGCATTGGAATGGAAGTTGTATAGGTAACCCGTGTTTGTGGCAGACGTAGACTGCTTGGACTCACTCGTTTCGAGCGTCGGCATCAATCACTACGGTATTAGCAGAGTCGAGAGGACACCGCACCAAGGGAAGTATTCCTTTTGAGTGATTTTTGCCCGCGTCGTAATTCAGAAATTCTCAATCCCACATAATTCCGAAACACCCCCACTCCCTAATTCCGATACATCCGCCTTTTATACATTTCTTGCGTGGCTGGAAGCGCTAGGAATAAATGTACGCCAACTGAAATTCCCGCTGAAATTCAACGGGGGGTATTAAAATTAATATAGTTGATGGTCATACTTATGAATTTATGTGAACCCAACTACGATTTCTTATTTTAAAACTGATTATGATCGTATACTGGAACAAAGGTTTTTACGTTTTATCATCAAATATCCAGTGATAAAGAAGTCCAAAAATTTGGCTGTGTAGTTCACATTTTCCTTGATTCATATAGGCACGCGGCTTTGTCAGATAGCTTATCCAATAATGCTCTCTATTGTCTCGAAATATCTCTAGGTTATATTTATAAATTCTGGGCTTATCTCTAACAGCTGTTATAATTTTTCATTAGTAACACTATCAAAACTATTTTACATTTATTTTAAGGTTTCTCACCTTACTTCATTACTTGATTCTCTAATGAATCTCAAACCTCCTCCCTTTCTCTTTTCCATGATCTTAAACGTCTCTTTTTCAATCCATTGATTCTCTATCGACTAATATAATAATACTATTTCTGCCTATTTTTGGTCAATAATTTCATTTCGATCATCGAGTTGCGTTTTGTTAATTTCAGCATTTTCTTCCCTTCCACACTCTTCTAGCTCACTCCCATTTCTCACTTCGCCCATGACAGTATTTCAATCCCTTTGTATGGCTTCTTTAACTGAACTCTTCAATTGATAGGTATCGATCGAAATGGCGTCGTCCGCTCTTGTCACATTTCTTCGTAAAACTTCATCTTCTCGTCGAGCCTAAAGGATGAGGGAAATTCGACAACAAGGAATGATTTGTAAATCGAAATGTCTGGATCGAAATGTTCCGTAATAGGCGCTCAGGTTTCTTAAGCAGGTGTGACAGACAGGCATACAGACGGTAGGGATTTAGTACCTAAAAAACCTTTAGCTTTCGAATATTAAAACTCCCGATTCGTTATTAGGAAGGTAAGTAATATAAAAAAGGAAAAATATCTTCACTGAATGCTTTTCTTATGAAGCTAAAATTTTACCAATTTACCTACGTGCAAATGAAAAGAAATGCGTCTCATTGAAAGTTACCTCAAAAAGCTATTAAAAAATTTGGGACAATTCAGTTGAAAGATGTGAAATAAACTTCCAACCCCAACTCAAATTATTATAAAGTTCTATTGTGGTTATATTCACCGTTAACCATCTGTGAAGTAGTGAGTAATATTTATCTTAAGCATTTATGCATACATTATAAAAAGGTAGGAGCAGTACCTTATGAAGGTAAGTAGGTTCCAAGACGTTTCAATGAATTTTTGCAAAATACCTACTTTTGCAATGAGGGATTTTTTTCTCCATTTAAAGCTTAAATTTAAGCTCCAACCTTTCCCCAATATACTCCGTACAGTACATATTCAGACGAAATTAATGATAGCTTCTACGCCGGGATCTCAGCGCTGAAAGGAGAGCATCATGCTGAGTTCAGGGTTGGAAAAAGAAAATTCTAATATATACTACCCTAGTGCCAGCGAAATTGACCTAGGAATGTAACTTAGAGGTCTGGATTCAAGCTCTCCTAGTAAATTTTTGTTAAATAATGAACGAATCTATGCGTCCAAAAAAATCCAACACTCCTTAGGTACTCTGTAATGCATTTCTGAAACATTTGGTGAACGCCTCCTCTATACATGCGGCTATTGAGACGCCCACACAGATCTCATTGTTAGGACGGAGGACGGGCAACTCAAGGAGACGATGACCCCAACTCCAGTGGTTTGCAGGAGAAATCGTGCTTTGTCCCATGAAAGAATACAAAGATTTAAATTCAAAAGTTATCTTTTGTATTGAATTACCGCTTAATCACTACATAAGCAAGACAAGCTGTGAAGCTTCACGTAAACAACTGTGTCAAGAAAATTTTCCCTCATTAAATCTAGGTTGTTTTTTTGATTCTGTATAGAGACATTTCCATTTTTCGCGCTTATGACCAAAAAATTGAGTTTTAAATTATCCTTTGAAGGAGTAATAGAGATTAAACTAGATTTCTTATAAAAAGTTTGTCTCAACTTTGTAACACTCACTCTAGAGGACAGTGTAGCCAAGATTATTAAAATCGGAATTAAGGAAAATTGTTTTGGTGGAATAAAGTTAGTGAAGTAACATCAATAGTTAATAAGACAACTCCAGAAATACTATAGGGATGTTTGAATGTACTTATAACAAAATAAATCCCTCAAGGAAAGAAAATATTTCGCAAAATGTCTTTCCATTGCATTTTCATTGGCATCATTTTAATTTACCTTCTAAAATCCTCATAAGTTATTTAGCATTCATGAAACCAATTAAGTATGCCAATGTATAGGAAGAAAATATGAGATTTCTAGTTTCCACATTGAAATTTTAACATTGAACACTGCAGAATCCTTAAATTAAATAGAAATATAGGTGTTGCTACATTCCAGACAGTAGACGGAGAAATCATTAACTTTAGAACCTAGAACAAAAACCACAAATTAAAGAACCCACGCATTCATATAAGGATCTAAGCACCATATAAGCAGTTTATAATAAGAAGGTTAAATATATATGCAGTGTCGAATAAATCTAAATCCGCCGGAAAATGTCTCCTATGGCGAAGGGGCTGAAGCACATCCGAGGCTTTTAAAGATAAGGCCAGTTAGGTCTAGCATCAAACAGGAGTCATTTTGCTATTTTTACCATATATCACCTTACATCTCTTTTAATAAATTGACATATCTTGCACCTACTTGACAATCTCAGTCGTATGTGTCTTGAGTAACGCACAAATCCATTCACATGTATGTTTTTCTTCTTTTCCCAGCTATATCGGTCACACTGTCCTCATTGCTAATCGTCTATATAAACAAAATCTCACGTTTATAAATGTAATCCTCTTTTATAGGGCTATATTCCTCAATTAATGTATGAAGAAAAATTGAACAATTGTTAGTGTAGTTTGTTTAAGTGAAAATTCTAGCCGAAAGATTGGGGCTTGTTGGTAATGCTTATGTACAGTCAAAACAGTGAACTATGTCATTAAATATACATTTTCATAGTTGTACATTGATGTTAATGTCGCGTAACTGCATTTAGCACCTGACCATAGCCAGGTAAATCCCTGACTCACTAACTGGGCACGGATGTCAAAATATTTCCATGAACTCACAGTTTTAAGAACTGATCTCGACATAAGATGATATATGTTCACTAATATATATGTACACTAATATATGTTCACTAAAAATATATAATAATGTTCACTCACCCCTTTGGGAAAGTAAGTCTCATATGTTTTTTCCTTCTCCCTCCGCACAATAGGACACACTTTTCCGCGGCGGTGCTGCTTGCGCTCTGCTTCGCCGCCTGCAAGTCGCACCAATACTCGCCCTTGGCGCTGCACGCCACGGAATGCGCGCTACTGCTGGAAGGACCCCCGGGACGCACGTCCGTGTTCGACTACAGTCTCAACGCTCTTAGGGGCGGATCCCTGTAAGTACACGAACGCAGAGCACGGCCAAGTGAAATCAAGGGTGAAAGATATATAGATCTTTACTGTTGAGTATCAAGTTTCCAATATGCTCAAAGGGTAGTGGTTATCCCAAAAATGGCATTCGAAACGAATCCCACCATGAAGATTGCAAGGGCAATTTTAAATGTCCTCACAGGCTCCTGCCCACTCCATTAATATATTAATATTATAAGATATCTCAAAATACTTCAAGCAATAAAAAACTGTTTTATTTCGCTGAAAATAAGAAAATACTAAAATACCAAAACTGCAAATAATGAAATATTTAAAAGTTGCTTTGGGCTGTTATCAAAATATTTATGAGGGTAAAATATCCCAAGCTTTCTTTCATAGTCAAACAGCTTTAAACTTCAGCATTTTTCGACTAATATAATGAAATATAACATTCCTTTGGTCGGTTTTAATTGAAATTGAAATCTTGCCGGTATTGAATGATTGGGAAATAATTCAGAAAATTCATTTTTATAAACCCTTGCACCATCAAATAATTAGCCATGCATTATAATGGGAATTATGTTTTATGGCTCTCAAATATTTTTTCCACAGCGGCTATGAAGGACCGCACACATGCATCACCTATGATGCAGTCAACCAGGCATATATCCTTTCAAGGAAAAGAATACGTAAGTAAAAATTTTAATTTTAAGATCTTTTCAAAATTTCAATTGTCGGTTGTGACTAAAGAAATTCATTCAGTTTTCATTCCTGTTTTATTAAATTTGATTAATTTAAATTTTCTCATTTTAGTGGACTCATGCATAGAGTGTAATCGGCTCACGTTAATAGAATCAAACTTTTAAAGTAATCATTTTAAAAAACTTCAATAACGACTCGATTTTATTTATTGAGTTTTCATTAGATGCATATAAAAATTGATAAATTAAATATTACTTTTCATCTATACCTGAATTTTACTCAGAGTCAAAACTCGGCGTTGAAGTACTTTTAAAAGTTGATTTGCATTTTATTCAACCAATGTCTACCTTTCTATGGAGAAAAGTATATATTGCTCCAAAATTGCCATATTGGTGTTTAAATAAGCTTTCTAAATACATGTCTCTTGCTGCAGATGTCGTCCAGTCAAAGAGCCACAATTGGCATCCCGAAGAAATTGCCACGGTCGGAGAGCTCCTACTCGACATGTCCATTAGCCTCGCTAAAACGTAAGTTCCTGCTCGATAAGGAATCTCGCGCAACCCAAATTAGTATTTCGCCTATATTCTCAAGCTGAAATGATGTAATTTTAAATAGAATGCGTCGTAGGTTAATGCACGGATGCTATTCTCGCTGTGCTCCACTCTCAAATGTGTTGATTAAACAGCGAGCAGATCAAAGTCACGGTAACACGTAACCGTAATTAAAGATTACTCACATTTTAATTAATAACCGATTAATTCATCGGTCTAAATTTGAGTTATGCCAATATGAACAATATTTACAACCATTTTCGGATCGCGATTATGGAATATGGGGAATCCGGGATGGGGCTTCTTCCCGGATTCCCTTTGAGAAAAAAGTTAGCATTCTTTTCAAATAATCTTTCAACTTAATGAATCTTTTCCCTTTCGACTGAACTCAGTGGGTCAACTTGATATCAGTCCATTGATATGGCTATGAATATGCGATATTCATGGAAGACTATCCGGGGATATATACGGATGTATTTTGGCCTAAGAGTTCAACCTTGTTATCCGCAAACAGGTACGGCCTGAGCTACGAAGACGTAGAGAAGGGACTTCCTTTGATCGACACCTCGAAGACACTCGTGAGGGAAGTTTGCCCTCCGTTCCTGTCGAACGTGGAATGCCGTCCCGGAAAATACCGGCGCTATGATGGACTCTGCACCAACCTCTTGCATCCCACTTGGGGCGCCACGATGACCCCTTTCACCAGGTGAGATGACGGAAATTAGAAACAACATTTCCGTGCATTTTTCTCTTCATTTACTTCTGCTTACACCAAAGTTTCCAGCCTTCCATATTTTCGTGAGCAAAGCGAAAGAATAAATAACTTTATTGGTTTGGGCAAAAGAGAAAGGTGTATTAAAACCGTTCACAGCTTTGAATTGAAAGCTGTTTGAACAATCACTAAAGTGTTTTTTGATAAAACTATCGCATACCTATCTTCTGTTAGACATTAACCACTCTAGATAATTTATCATTAAAAAGAAAAGAAAACAATTTACATCACCCAAGACTCACTAGTGAATTACCTAAGCTTTTGAGACAGATATTATGAGGTTAGAGAAATAATAATTGTAAATCCGATTATTTTTATTGAGGCATAATATAGTGGTACCTACGCCTATAAAATCATCTTCGGGAATCTAGAAATTTAGCACAATAATGGAAGTCATAATTCGAAAGTTATGAAGTGAATAGCAAAATAAATATCACGATTCAATACTTACTAATCTCACAATCCGTGGGGAAATGACTTATTTTTAGTAACTTATTTTTAGTAACACGCTTACTTCGGGCTAGTACCAGTACATGGGAAATTCTTATGCCCTAACCAGTAGATTACCAAATAATAATCACTAGACCATAATTGATAACGTGAAATAATTAAAATTATTATCTCACCTTTCGTGGAAAACCCTCTTACCGGATCATGAAAGCAAACAGCTAGTTGACGCATATTAAGTGAACATGTGCTTTTAGGTTTTTAATAGGTAAACGAAAAGTCACCGTAACAAGTCGAAAAAAACGTTTCCGTATAAAATGAAGGTACAAAATGTTTACCTCCTAAATAGCTGCTACTTTGTTCGATTCTTTAAAAAACCCCTATGACGTTTAATAACGACCATTTTCGCGAATACGTTCAGGCATCGCAGAGATTCGTTCTAACTTTACACTAAACTTTTCAAATGGACTCGATTATTGCTGTATCTGTCTTTATCCGATTAGGTAAAACGCAAATTTATTTTCAAAAATTTTCAATTGCTATCCAATCGAAGCGCATGCTCACTACATAAAAGGTGTATTCCCTCTAAACCAGCATTTCAGGTAAATATTTTGACGAAGTTGTGCAGGTATGCAGAAATTCTACACATTCATAATCTTGGAAACGGATGAAAAAACACTCTCTACAAATTTCTATTAAGGTGCACTTTCCAAAAGCCAGCATTAAAACTCTAAATTCTTATATTTCGGTCAACTTTGTGACTATCAGCAGGGAGAGTTGTGTAAAGAGGCTTGTTCTCCTGAGTCGTCTTTTTCCACATCCCTCACCGTTGAGGACCACCAAGTTGAACGAAATATCAATTTCGGAGTATTAATCTTCCTTTTGTTTTTTACTCCTTTCTAAAATCCATAATAGATGACTAGGTCAATCCACCGAACCACACCATAATATTTCAATCGTAACAGTAGCGTGCGTCACAAGAGTTCTCTTCGCGATCACACGCTTCATGAGCTGAGAACATTCTGGTCAGGTCCAATTGATTTTTTTTCTTTCAGGTGTTTCAAATGAGGAAATTAAAACTATTGCCTTCCCCATTAACCCTGACACTCTGACATCCCGTCCGCAGGTTAGTCGGCCCTCTTTATGCTGACGGCATTACCGCACCCAGGATTAGTGTTACCGGAAACCAGCTTCCCCTTCCCAGGATAGTCTCCCGAGTTGTCCATCCAGACGAAGGATTCCACGACCACGCTGGAACCGTGATGGTCGTTGCATGGGGACAGTTCATGGACCACGATTACACCCTCACGGCAACCCCATTGGGTAAGTCCGCAGTCAAGCAATACTCGTGAGGGTTGAAAGTAACGGGTATTCTCACGAGCATATATGTGTTCGGATTCAGAAATTTCTCCTCAGAAGTCTGAATTTGGTTAGCATGGTCGCGTACCCTCAGGATTTATCGTTAACCTAGCCATAGAAGAGCTAAACATTCGAAGATGGAAAATCCCGATCCTTCCGCAGTAAAAATTTCATAATGATGACCATGATTGCACATTTTTCTCGTAAATTTTAAGCGGCCAAACTTGAATGAGCATAGTCAAGTTTAAATCAGTCAGAGAAGGTGTACGAATGTGTTATTCCATGCAATAAATGTGAGAATGACCTTAAACAACGATATTAAAGTGGACACTATAAAAAAAATTCAGGAGAAGGAAATTCCATGACGCAGTTACAAGATGACACCTCAAGGATTCCATGTCTCTCACATTGAATCATTCGAGTGTTTTAATCATTCATTAATTATTCTGCCACAAAGAATACAAAAAATATTTAGTGAATTGCTTGCCTTGGGAGGAAGATTATTAAGTACTACTTTAAATACCATTTTCAGATTATCTGACTAAAATTAAATTGGAGAATTTATGTCAACTGAAATACGTAATGGGTCCGAGTGCTTGTTAGTAGTGTATTCAGACTCCATATCAGGACCTGGGCACGGTTCTTCAATTCACTAAATGTTGATTTATCCTCATTTCACTCGATCAGTCCTGGTATAATTATTAATTGTACGAATTCCTGGTATAATATTGGCCTTTAAAATGGGCGATTCGCATTAACCGTATTACCTTCAATTTCACCTGCCCGGAATAAACCCGTACTCGCAAGCTACAAATTGCTTCTGGAGAAGGCCCTGAGAATAAATAATAACATCAAATAATTGTTGCCTTGAGAGAATTCTAAACTTAAACGCTGAACTAAAATTTTAGTATCACGCAATTTCGTTTTTGTATGATTACGAGTAACATTAATTTCCCGTTGTCCTTTGATCTTTCGACTAATTTAAATAATTTAAAGATCCCCGTTCAGAATACTCGAAAATATAGAACACAAATGCCCTTGGCATACTAAAAATGTGATTTCCTCAAAAAACCCAGAAGAATAAATCGATGGAGATGAATATTTTCCCAGCAGAAAAAGATAAAAATATTTTCATGGAACCAAACAGCTTCATGAAAGAGCACGTGATTCGATTTTTTTTCTCTTTCAAGTTACAGAAAAATTAATGAACACTTTCCCTAACCTTAGATCCACTCAACCGCAACGAGCCCGAGGAGTGCTGCCATCGTCCTCCTCACCTCAAGAACCCTTACTGCCTAGAGATCGAAATCCCACAAGACGATTACTTCTACCACAAACATGGAGTCAGGTGCCAGGACTTCGTCCGAGGATTCCCAGCTGTGAGGCCAGGATGCAGGCTTGGTAAGTTAAAAGCTACTCATTGAACACTAAATCACTTCAAACAAAAATAATGCATTTTGTTATAGCCGGACTGAAATTATAAATGAGAGTTTGTACTATATTTCTTCATTTTTTTATTAAGTCACGACTCTTACCTCACTTGACACACTCCATGCGTAATTGATGTAATCGATTCAATACAACAACTGAAACCCAAAAAAATCTAATTTATATCTCTATCAAAATTCTCCATAAATCTACCCATAAAAACTTAAAATATTTTTTAAGGTTACTACCAGCATTTTATACTCAACTTCCCCTGTTCAATCCACTAGTTGATCTCATCAACTAAATTTTCGGAGCATCTCTAGTGTATGTGTGGTAAAATACCAAAACTGTTAAATTGACCAATTAATAAAAACCAACCAAATTTCTCCACTTATATTACACATAGTAAATAATATGAAATTATTCTTTACAAATTGTGAGTAGTTTACCCCTCGCTCGATATATTCCGGTAGAGATTTTGTGTCTGAAAAGAGGTTGATAATTTTTTTAATCAATAATTCCTGTAATTTCTTTCAGGTTCCCGTTCCCAATTCAACACACTGACTGGAGTTATAGATGCCAACACCGTATATGGAGTGTCGGAGAAATTCGCTAGGCAAGTGTTATTTGATACATAAAATAGTGATGAAACTAAATGCAATTAGCTATTAGAGCTTGAAAACATCACCGGCAATTACTTACGCGATTTAATTAAGTAAGTAAGTAAGACCCTTTAATTATTAAATATCCAAAGGAGCATGGCCACTGCGAAATTGTGTAAATGATGTTTAGTCCACTTAAAAATTTCAGAATCACCAAATACGAAAACCTTTCTAGTTCGATAAAGTTCATTGTTCCTAGTTTTAAATTAAGTGCATTCAAAACCTTAATTATAGATTTTTCCTTACGGTTATTAAAATAATTAATTAGTAGGTTTAACCAAGGCCAAAATTATTCTCAAGAATTGATATTCTTCGAAAATAGTATCAGCAACAGTAGGAAAAAATATTTTAGAATAATATTTTGAGAATAATGAATGAAAAAATACTTTTTTATCTTTTTTAAAATATAATCGCATCAAGACTAAGCTGACACTGGAGCATTTTAATTTCCGACACCCTATTGAAAATGATAACCTCTCGAACTAAAACTTTTAATCTCGAGTTCCAGTGAAAATATGTCTCCTCCAAATCTCAACTTCCTAAAATGAAATTAGTTTTAACAGAAAAATACAATTAAATTATGAAAGCATACACTATCAGACCCCTTATTTGATATAAATATTTCCCATCTTCAAATGCTGAGTACACACCAAATAATTAAGACATGACACGAGTATAGAATCTGTATATTATACTTATGTAATTTTATTCATTCTAAAGAGAAAATCCCCGGCGTCCGACAAAGTGTTGCGCAAAAATAACGAAATTAAAGGATAAAATAATTTTTTTAAGCCTCCACAATAAATCCTTAAAGACAAGAATTTTTTTCAAGCTAAAGTATTTCGATCTATTCATGTGAAGTCGATAAAATAAATTTTTCCTGCCTCCCTCCACAACCACTTGGCAAAGAGCTTGAGGTCATTTTAGTTAATAATATTCTTTTGACGGTTAAGCAAGTTTCTTTAAATAACGCCTTCTCCAGTGTCAGAATAACATTTCGGCGTTACGGAAAAACATTTCATACGATTTAACTCATAATTATTTGAACATTGTGAATAAAGAAACTTTGTCAGCAATCCATGAAAGTTGAGCATTTTCCAGGTGCTTTTTAGTGGAGTCAATGATACTTTCTAGCTCACTTTTTGTATTCTGATACCTAAGTGTCTCCAATCGTGTCTTGTTGAGGTTAGTTGATGTGCGATCAGCGTACAGGAGAGCAAAAACACGTCCAAATGCATAATGGTTGCTTTGCTTATTATTTCCAAAAGGTCCCTGAGAGCAGGATACGGTGGTCTACTAAGGATGAATCCAGCTTTCTCAGAATACGGACTGAAGGACTTGCTCCCTCTTAAGCTCGACATCCCTGATGAAGGCTGCACCCGACCCAACAGATCAATGTACTGTTTTGAAGCTGGTAAGTAAATATCCTCAACGATAGTTATTAATTTCTTCTCTCTAATTTCTAAGAAAACTCTCCATTTTTAGAACTAGAATTAAAATATTTTTCCAAAAGATGCTTCAAGTGGAAGGGTAAAATTTTTAAATCCTTTGGGCATCATTAACGAAGTGCAAAAACAAGCATGGACCGTCCACTATAAAACCTTAAATAAAATATCTTTCTTTTGGTAATTTGAGCAGGGTATAAGTAAACAATGGTTACTAAAAGATTGAAGCATCTGACTGAAACTTAGCCATGCTTCTAAATTACGGCAAGTATTAAACTCAAATAGAATACAACCAAGAAAGGTCAAAGCGGCAAAATAAGTTATTTCTGTAACTTTGGATATCCTGCTGCATGCATTCATGTTACTTTTGAGTCAACAACGGAAATAGGAAAAAAAGATAGTAATTATAAAACATGTTCGTAGCTCACTGGTTTCAACTTCCTGAACAAAGAGGGTAGGAATTCAAAAATTGCAATAACTGCGCTAATGACTTCACGTCGAAATTTCAATAGGTTACGGCTTAAAGAGTCGGCTTAAATATATATTTACTTTTAAGCTAACATTAAAAAAGACTATTTGCATCTTTGAATTCAGATATCTTTTATGTGACTATTTATAATAGCCCTAGTTCGTTTAGGGGTAGTAAATAAGGGGCGACATAAGCTATAATACCTCAATCTCCCCCAACAACTTTTCTCCGTTCACTCTCAATCTAGCACACCTCTTTCGCTTATATCACATTCATACGATTCATATAGGTATTACATTTGTTCCTCGACTTAAGATATTTCAAATTTTGTATTCCACCGCATTCATCCAAGTCTTCTATATGCTCAACGACACATGGCATTTCATTCGTTTCCTCCTCATGTTCAAACCAAAGTGACATAATTCTTTATACCATTCCGTTATTCATATTTTCAATCCACTTTCATTTTTATAACCCATTCTTTTCTTACCCCGTTTTTCCACAAACATTCCGTTCACATCAGAATTATATCCGAATAGTACTGTGGATAATCACTGTTGAACTTAAAACCATTTGTACACCTCTTCGGATCCGCATACTTTTAGCCTCTTCATGCCATCCAAAATGCTTGTTCTTTTTGTGTCTCTACTTCGCTTGCCCAAAATTCTCCCCACATCAGTCTTCCACACAATATTGCCTGTTAATAGGTATAACTATCTAATTTTATAATACATTTCACTTCTTTTACTTTCGTGGTCTAAATAGAAAATATAAGTTGGTCATCGAAAAACTTAGTGAACTTTATGAGTCAGTACACCGTCTAATTTTAATCACTTCTTTATCTGAACTCTATTTCTAAAATGCATTAAAAATTGACTGTGCAATGACATGCATTGAAGGAATATATTTCACCCTGAAGAAATTTCAATTACATCCAGTACTTTCGACTATATCGTTCATATGCTACCTCGCTAATAACTTATTTCAATACTAAGAGTAAATATGTAGACTATCATTATGCATGTTATAGATATTGTATTATCGCCGAGAGGGAGGGATGGGAAAATACGCCGTCCTTGAGATGATGGAAGAGCGGATGCAAGCATTAATATATGGCCAATAATACGGCTCCGTTATTCGTCCACGTCGTTTATCGACGATACCAATCGACTCTCGCTGTAACGGTACCTTCACGTTTACCATATCGACCCCACTGATTTGAATCATTAATCGAATTGCTATCGATAATGCGGTAAATGTTCGTTTGTAGGAATTCGGTTATCGCGAAATCATCCTTAATTCAAAGAAAAGGTATACCACTAATGCAATCGGTTCATAAATCTTCATAGTAACATTCCGTTCACACGAATGTTTGTAATTATAAACAGAACTCTTGGTACAATAAATTCTATTGAGAATATACACCGTTTACCTTATTGTCGCACAACCCAAAGTAGCGGATTTTCTTCGTGACTTCAATCTGCTGAGATATTTCTAACTAGAGGAGGTTGGAAAACGTTTGAACTTCCCTGGTTTTAAAGGCACTTAGACACTATAGGAGAGGTGTCTCCACCAACGTATCGGCGCATGCAATTATTTACCCCTTATATATTTCATTAACGTCCCTTCGATGTGAAATTCTATAATTAAAGATTTATCCAAGTCAATTAGCAATAGTTTCGGAAAGTTATAAATCATACACAGGCCTCACACATTAAGGGTGATTGAAATTTTATTTCAACATTTTTTTTCTAGGAAGAGAAAGCATTAAAACTCCAGGTTCATATTTGGGCTTTGGAGACGATATGGACATTAAATACGAATCTGTAAAAAAATCTCTTGGAAATCTCATTTTACGCCAATTAGATTCGCAATTACGTAAATGCCTAATCTCTTTAATAAGATATGCATTAAAATGAATACCCTTCTACATATTTCAAATTATTCTCGACCCCGAGGTTACGCCAAAGATATTGATGGTCGTCGAGGCTTATTTTTTGAGCTAAATTATTTCCTAAAAATCGGAAATGAAGACAAGAAGCCGAGTGAGTTTTCTTGGATAGGTACAGCGTGCGCGAGTTTAGACGAGGATCGTGATGTTGAGTGCTTTTCCTTTTTCTGCATATTTTTCCTTTAGGCAAGCAAAGACTAGGTTTTCAGTTAAACTAACTCATAACACACAAAACGATCGAGTCGATCGGAGACAATGCATGGAGGGCTATCCATCAAAGCCTACACAAGTAATGATTATCCCTAGAATATCGGCAGACCCAACTAGATTATCAGCATTAGCTAGTAAAAACAATATTTTGGCGGAATTCCCTTCCCATGCAACCAATTTTAGGAAATTTTTATCTCCTAAAAACTATGCATGTGAGATAACTGGTTTTAAACAATATTCTGCTCCTAATTCATGTTGATTTCACGCGTCGTCCACTTTGACCCTTAGCTAATCATAATAACCGGGTGGACTAACTCTGTGCATTCCAGATGGATGATTCAAAATAGAAGTTTTAGCTTGCGCTGGAACTGATCATCTAATCTCCTTTCTTCTCCCATTTCCCCATCCGGGCTCAGTAAAGAACTCAAAGAGGATCTCTCGCTTTTTTCAATACCGCCGAATAAAAGCGGAGTATCATTAAAGCACGGGTGGGTTTAATTAATTCATCCATCCTTGGTCTCCTGCAACGCTTCCTCCCAAGGGAAGTCACGACCGACGCTGCCGCGTTTCAAACGATGGGAAAATTAAAAAAAATAACGAAAGAAAAAGTCTAGCGATGGTTTCCCAACCTCCCCTCCCTCCCGCCGTTCCCTCTAGCTCTCTTTTTATTTAAATTTCCCTTCACGGCATGTTCCCACCTCCAACAACTCCTTTTCCACGCATCACCCCCACCACCCCCCTCACCCTAACCTTCTCCCTTCCCCCAAACCCCTCATCGCCAGCTGAAAATTAACTTCCATCTTACACCGCCTTCCTTGATTGTTTTTTTTCGACTCCGCTCTTACCATTCGTGCGCGTTGCCGAATCGAATAAAGATTTCTCTCCTCATCTATGCTCTGATATAGGTCCATTGAAACGTTCAATTCCGTGAATTTCCGCAGAGGGAAAAAACGTAATCTTCCAATGATGAAATTGGGGATACCGTCGGGGGCGTTAAACATATTTTGCACACCACTAAATGCGCATTTTTTTAAAATCATGGAAACAGAATTACTTACAAGAAAATTTACCGTGAGAAAAAATAATTGGACCTATGATGATGAGTTTCGTTTTACGAGTCTCATCCACGCATATTATTGGAAACACTATAAGTTCCCCGTCATTCCAATTACCTTTTTTAGGTGAAGTGCCACTTTTGTTTACTGGCTTACCTGTATAAATCACGAGTCCAGTGATATCTTAATGATCACACTGGACTGTGGACTGGATTAGCTCTGTATATTCTCTCCAATTATCGAGAGGAAATACGGTTAGTGACGGTCAACCGAAAACAAGTTACGAAAGGCAAGTTAGGTCACACTTCATTCAGACTTGTGTGAGCCAGCTAAAGCAAAAAACTGCTCTTCATCTGAAGAATCGAATAGAAATGCCGGGGAAACCGTAGTTATTTTTTTAATAATTTACGCAGACCAAATCCCAAAGAGAAACTCTTTATCATAAACCACGCCCCCGGAAGCCTTTAAAATGATTAAAATCATTTTTCTTGCCCAGCAATCGAATACTCGAGTTTCTAATTGACAGCCGGGAATTTTTCAACGTCAAATCATTATATCTGGCTAAATTTCGAGTTTCGTACATATTCTATTACTTAATCTATACAACTCGTTTTATGATGAGAAATTCACAGTATTTAGTCTTCTTATCTTTCCTAGAAAAATATTTACCCAGAGAGGGCTTAAATAGATATTTACCTAGAGAATGGATGATCATCTATATAATCAAACATTCATCGCAAAAGGGCCTTGAGAAATACTGTATTTCTGAAATTAACACCATTACGAAAACTAATTCTACGAGTATAAAAAAATTGCCTTTTACATGCCTTTCTCGGATGCTTACACAACATTTACCTCTCCCTGTCAGCATATTTAAAATCTCCCCTAAATCGACTCGGGCATTGCCTACTCCAGAAATGAACCAAACCTATAAAGTTACCTTTCACATCATTATAGGAAGTTTTTATTTCTATAGATGAACGATAATGATCACTTGTCATTGCCCTCGCATTACTATTTTTACCTTTACTTCAACATGCACCTAAGGAGCATCTTCCACCTAATATTCCATTAAAAATTTGCCCTCGCAAATTGAGGGTAATTATATTTTTGCTATGGTGTACCTTGTATTGCATTATTTTTATAAATAAACGTTCGACACAGAGAATATGCATTCATTTTGAAACTCAATTTTATACTTGTATAATCCATTCCATATTTTTGTGCAGTTGGCAAAATTTCTAAAGAGCACGTTATATAAAGCAATTCACATACTAAGTGATAGTCAGGGGCACCTAAACGGAGCAGTTTGCTTCTTGAAGAAAACGAATTTCCAATGCCTTGAGTTTGGTTTCATTGTGGCAAGGGTCTGTCATTGTCTGACGCCTATTTTTAATTAAATTTGTTCTCCCAGACAAAAAATACGACGCTTCCGCTGACTTGCACGATCATCAGCCAATGAAAGTTATTGTTAGGCCAGAAGTAACGAAGGTAATGAAAAACTAACTTTTTTAGGAGAGCTATTAAACCAATTAGATCATAAACACGTACGCTGGGTTTCTAGAGATTTCTCAACGACGATTCAACAAACTTTTCTGTGTGAAATGACCTAAGTAGAAATATTAAGCTTTTGGACTATTTCCTCAGATTTTACCATTCATTTACCCGGTTTGCTTTGAAAGAGTCACATTTTCTTGCGTGAACTGTCCATCTCAAAGAAATACCATTCTTTTTTCCCGAGCATTCCTCCGACTCCGAATGTGTAATTTTGTCATTTCAAAGTCGATGTCGTCGTTTTGATGTGTCAAATTTGTTATCCGGACATTATTCAAACAATCTACATACGAGTATATTTCAGCAGTTGATCTGACGATTCGACCACTGGATTTTTTTTTAAATGAGCAGGAGAAAACAAGTTCTCACGTCCTGATATTTCTCACACCCATGTACAGTGTGGGAAAATATGCCACCATTCACATCAAGGTGAAAAAAGTAGCCAAGTGTCTAAATACAGTATGAGGATGTATAAATTTGTCACCGGTTAAGACAGTTTCCTCCTTTCACTGCGGCGAAAGTAAAAGGCATTTTCCGAGGCGAATTTCACATACCTATGTTGCACGGAAACTCGCGATTTGTTTTTCTTTGCTAACAAAAAAGAAATAGTGATCCAAAACGAAAAGAAGATGAAGCAATTCAGTGAAAGCATTGAGATGGAGGATTTAATAAGCCCCAATTCCCCTCTTCACAGATAAACGTGCACACAATCAAAATCACTTACGTTCGAGGAGCGCCAGGTGCACGGATTCGGAAAGCACCAGGCGCTATACGAAGTCGTTTTCGACAGATACTTAATGGCTTCCGACTGCTTCGAAGCCGTCGGAAGCCATTAAGTCTATTTTTATTTAATCTAGATTACCTTAGAAAAGGGCTGCAGTATAATGCAACATCCCAATGCATGGAAACTTACAGCAATATGGCACGTTACATTAAATTTGTTCCTTGTTATTTGTACCCCACAAAACCGTAAGGTTATTTGAAATACGCCTGGAAGTACTTCATACAGGTTGGCAACCGGAACCAAATAAATAGCCGTATCGCTTCCATCTTACTGTGGTGAAGTGAAAATTCGAAAAATTAAATTATTGGCTTAGAATAGCGCTTTCGGGATTCACGCAACCCATAATACCAAGCGGTATTTTCAATTCGGCATGCTGGGGACTATTAACAAAACATTTTCAGCAAGTTCCCGAGATTCTTTAATTATGCCATCGAAGGTTTCATCGTTAATTTTATATTCTGCCCGCAACTCTGTAGGAATTCGATTAATTATAGGTATAACCCATGATTTTCACAAGTTTTACAGGTGAAATGCTTTTTCAAGTTCATGCGAGTAATTTGAGCGTTAGAGAGAAAGAGATTGGCTGAGTTTTTCGTTGAAAATCAACGAGAGAACATTCTAACGAACGCCCGTATTCGTGCAATATTTCATTCAAAGTATTGGCCCACTTAAAAAAAATGTGGAAGGCATCCAGATATATAGTCCTGATAAAATGCCTTTCCTCTGTTAGCTGAATATGGAAAAGTATGTCAACCATCTCCGTTTCTTTGTGAAAAAATAGGGTAGGTTCCTACATATGGCAATAATGAATTGAAGTAAATCCATTTACACATCAAGGTACCCTACACGCTAAAGATAGGATCTGTGGCAGGAGGCCATTCCACACCAGGCATGCAGGACCCATTTTATTTATCACCAATAGGTTAGGAATCAATTGAGAAGTCATAAATTAAATCATTAGTTTGATAAATTGAGAACTGAAAGTTATAAATTCCAATAAGGAAGGACACCGGGTTCATAAACAGCGTTACATGTACTACAGTATTTATCTCCAATAAACACTCCATGAAGTTGAGTCGGTACACTAGGAACAAATGGGAAAATATGGAGCAATAGAATGAACTTCGAAGCCGAAGATGAAAATATTAAACGCTGAAATTAGACGCAAAGCTTCGGGTTATTGTTAAATTTAGCTTTAAAAAATTCCATTTTTACTTGGGCCACAGTTTTCTGATAAATTACGCAAAGGAGCCGACACATTGGCTCATGCACGATGATATTTATTCGGAAGCGGAGATGCACAATATTTGTTTTATCAAAATGCTTTTTTTTCACCCAACTTCCGATGACTCACACAATGGCATATTTCGAAGTTGAAGGATTTTTTGTGCATATTTATATAACATCAAACCCAAGTTATTCCCTTTAGGGAATTTAAATACAGTTATTTTACTTTTCGTACGTTATGGTTTCCAATTGTGAATAACAAAGGTATTTAAATTATTAAAATATCCATATAATTCACTTTTTAATAAGTTCCATCACCCTGAATCCTCGGTAGTGTGGTCAATTCATCAGTTAGGTTTGCCTTCGATTTTTTCCCCGAGTTTTGACGAAGCGTCAACCGCAGTTCCAAATTTCAGATTCTCAAATCCATCTGGAAAAGCTCCTAAGAATTATGATATCGAACGGACACCATGCAGTGTCATGTATAGTACAGAAGGCTCATGAGTTTTTCTAAAACTACTTATTAAAAAATATATATATACTCGATTTCCTGTGAATCGGTTCAGTAATCCTATCGTTTTTACCTATAAATCCACAAGTGACCTTTCCTTTAGATTCGCTCTCCACCTAGAAATGGAAATTGAAAAATTGAGGGAGTGAAGTTGGAAACACCTTAGCCAATTTCCAAATAAACATGTCTCAGTTTTAGTGGCTAATAAATCATCACATCCATGAACCTTCTGGAATTATGCCATATCAAATATCCTGATATTCTGAATGAGAGAAACAATTATATACGCAAACTCTTGTGCAATTTAAACATATATCAATAATATCGATAACATCAAACTTATTACTCATCTATGTATGAAGCTTTTTTAGAAAAGATATAATTCCTATAAGCAAATAACTGGAACGATATCATCTAAAAGAACCAAAAAATATACACAATCGCAAAATTCTTTAATTTTCAGTTAATTTCATCTAGCGATACACCCTCATGCTATCTTTCAGATCCGCTATCTCTGTGAAGTGATGCGCTAAAAAAAATGAGCACCTTGATTTACAATTATGTAGGGGAAATATTACCCATGCCCCTAAAACTCAGGATACCGGTATGGTAGGTCAATTTCAGGGACAAGGGTTTATAACTTTAGTAAACCTCCGTGTCTTCCACAATTGTCCAGTTGGCCTAGGGGTACGCTTCCGTAGAAAGACAATAAATTCCAATTTTTTTATGGCGGAAGGAACTTCCCCGGTAAATATAAAAGGGTTTGAATAATTGGCATCCGAGACAGAACCGTAAAAACGCATCTCGGGTGAGATTTTCGTCCGCCTCACTCTGATTTCAGATCGACAATGATTTTGTTTTTTCTCAAAGTGGAGGTCGCCTCGCAATATGTGGGTCAGTTGCGCCCCTCATCAAAAACTTTCTCTGCCGTTACTTACCGACTACCAACCGGGAGAAAAAGGTCAGTATTTTGAAATGCATGACAAATAACACTGAGGAAAGCCAGAGCTGACGTTTGGGTGTATGGGATGCCGAAAAATAAAAACAGAAAAACAAGTTATCAAACCCACAACTTCATATAGGCACATGTCCAAGGTGGGTTAGCGGAAATTTGGCCAATCGTTAAAGGTCCCAAGAGCGATGAGGTCCAGCCGTGTTAAAGGCCAATAGACATATTTGGGCCCCTCCCAACTTTTCTTCCTGTGGAGAATGTCCGAGAGGGGCAAGAAGTCCAAACCTATACTTGGTCACCTTTTTTGTTCGACTCGCCCCGAAAATTAAGATGTTTTCAGGTCACTTACACGATTAAATAGTTTATCACGGTTTCCGGCGGCGTAATAGCCTGACTGACAGCTTTGGGCTGCGAACCGGAGAGTCATGGGTTCAACTCAATCCACGCCGTCAACACTGAACACTTTCATTTAAACTCAGTCTGATTTTGTAGGTTACAGAAGTTTATGAGAAACCTCAGGCGGCACAGGTACCTAACCCCACCCAAAATATGCTAATGTCAAACGCCCGAAGCATTTGTGCGGGGTAAGCCTATCAAACCAACTAGAGTTGATGACTGTGGATGGTAATACAAGTTTCATGGAAGGTCAAAGATGGGAAATATTTTTAGGTACAACTCCATTACTACAGCTAAGTCAATGCTTTAAAAGGATACAAGAAAAAGTTTGCTTCAATAAATACTAACGAAATTTTGGAACAAGAAATATAGTCTAATTTTACCTCACGAGAAGAAAATATTTGGTGTTTCTTTTGTAGTGCGACGGCCCAGTAGAACTCCGCTGATATAGATCTCGCACGAAAAAATCTCGCGGGAAGGTAATCGAATGGCAGACTTTCTCAGAGAGCACGTTGAATTACCACCGGAACTAGGGGCCACAGAGGGGCAGTGAAGCCATAAGCTAGAGAGAAAATGTAATTTGTGAAAATTCACTATCACAATAAACTTCAATTTGTACTTTTTCACTGAACGCATTTATTTAAATAAAGCTTTTCGAGGTGCAAAATATATACCTTAAATAATAGATATTAAGTACGTCCAGTGAAAAATTACAAAGGCATTTTATTTTACCTTAC
>LYUA01000678.1:246102-268886 GCA_002093875.1 Calopteryx splendens
AAAAGAGAATATGGCGGCCCACGTAGGTGCCGGCTTGACACCTAATCTACATAACCTTTTCATTGCCTCGCCCGAAAATTTCCCCGAGTTCGACGCCGGACCACTTTGCACCTATTTCGACGGTCCAACCTTCTGCTGCTCCCTCCCCGTCTCCTGGTTTTCCTCTTCCCGGTCAACTACCCTCAGGTCGTCCCCCGCCTTCCCATTTCGTTTTCCCCTTCCGCCCAACCTACGCCATTCCTCAGGCTCCCTCGGCACGCTCGGGAGAAAGAACATCATACCGGCAAACGAAAATGCCAACATCCGCAAAGACGAAATATGTGGTGCGGCCGACACAAAACTTTCCCCGCGGGACCGAGATCTGTACCTATTTGCACACACTCGGACTCAAAACAAGGAAGGTGAAGAACGAGATATTTTTTAAGTTAATTCCACATGGCAACGTAAATTCTGAAGTAGTTACCTTTATGTTGATGAAACCACTTCTGTTCACATAGCACCCGATGGTACTAGTGTTGAACACTATATATTGATAAAAAAATTAAAGGTTACCCATTTGAAAGTGATTATTCGTCTATTGGTAAATAATAAAAAAATCCTAACTTGATCCCGTGAGACATCAAAAACCAACTGATAAGTACTGACAAGAGGGAGAGGAAAACTAATTATGTTCATTCTGAGGGACAATAGATTAACGAAGAACGTACCGACAGGAACTTTAGAATGGAACAAACCCACGGGAAGGTCTACGAGAAGCAAATTATGGAATCTACATCATCGCAGGAATGAATAGAATTTCACGAGGAAAGATAGTTTGGAGGACTATCAAAAACCAATTCTATGATAGATAACCTATGACGATGATAATAAAATAATGTTCTTTAATATAGCGAATTGGTGCAAGGCATAGTCAGTGTTGAAAATAATCAATTAATGTGCATGTTCTCAAATATTTCCCTGAGATTTTTTTTTAATTTACACGGGCTACTTCTCACCACATTTATTCAAATCTTAAGCCAACTTAGCCCGCCATGAAATTTACGCCCATGCGTAACTCAACAACCGCTATCCGAAATCCCGCCTCCTCAGTACGGAACATTGTTTTGTTCCCGTTTAACAACCATCAGCAAGGGAGACGTTTGAATGGGTAATAATTCGCAAGGGATTTTATAATGCTTGAATTTATTTCCTCCGCCTACAGAAATCTCCTCATCATTTCTGAATTATAGACGGAAAAGGAGAAGCACGGGAATACTCACTGGATGGACAACAAAGAGTTGCTCGACTCACACTGAAATAGAAAGAACCTGATACTTTATTCGCATAATCGGCAATATCTCCCCCGGACGGTGAGCACGATGGCTCACCCAAGTCCCGTTTCCTCCATCCGGGAAAACAGGTACGAGGAGCCTAAATTCAGCAAAGAGGTCATGTTTGATTCGAATTTCGAAATACACCCACGTCTCATATAGAAAAATACGGTGCAGTATCTGAATTTGCTCTCTGAGGTATATTATACGAAGAGTACTCTGCATTAATAGAGAAAACTAACTTTAACCTATCAGAACTGAAAAACTGAAGAATAAAATAATCACGCCCATGGTGAAAAAAAAGCTTAGGTTCTCCAGTATGACAAGAATTTTTTTTATGAAAAAGAGATTATATTATCAATAATAAGGAAAACCTGTATCGGAAAAGTTCAGTGGTAAAAAATAAAATAAATATAGTTATGTAAGGTAATAATGAACTCGGGTTTTTATTTTGGATTATGGTTCATTTTTGTTCTAAATAAGTTCCAAGTGAAATTTTTTTATCCAAGCTTCAAGATGCCGAATTAATATTTTTGGATGTCTAACCAGTGGACTTGTTCCAAATATTAATACAAGTGAGATATTTTGTCCGAGCTTCAAGATGCTGAAAGAATGCTTTTGGAAATCTAAACAGTGGACCAGTTTGCCCAAATGTTTACGGAAATATTTAAGAGAGTAACTTATTTTCCGAAAAAAAACACGGAAGTTTTATTTGCAAAATAGAAGTACGTATTTCGAAATAAAATTAATGAAATTTGAGTTCAATTTTACTTTCAACCAAATGACAGGATGAAAAACACTAACTAGTTAAAAAAGTATATACTCTCATATAGGATATTTATCCGATCAAAACATACTGGAAAAACATTAACTATTTCCTAAATAAACTCATTTAAATGTTCTTCCTAAGAAATTACACCAATAATAGTTGGTCAAAGGTTTGTTTTAGAATCATTTACATTAAGAAATGTTTTCATGTAAAAATGTTCTCTCCCGCAAATCAACGAATATATGCATAAATAATTTATCACATCCATGACATTGATACAATTTCTAAAAATATAACTAACTTATTAACCCAATACTACGCAGACTATAAACTAGCCAGTTTTTGTCTTTA
Organism: Calopteryx splendens; assembly: GCA_002093875.1. Classification (NCBI taxonomy): domain Eukaryota; kingdom Metazoa; phylum Arthropoda; class Insecta; order Odonata; family Calopterygidae; genus Calopteryx; species Calopteryx splendens. The sequence goes on from LYUA01000678.1 coordinate 248,533, forward strand.
ATATGTTTACTATGTACTTTTATTAAAATGAAAAATCTTCAAAAATTGCCAAAATTTATTTTACATTACTACCAATATAAGTTCGACGATATTTGGCACCAACCACACTAATTAACCCGAATGCTGGTTTGATAGGTGAGGGTAGAGCTCATCCAATACTAAGCTCAACAGCGTTTGAAATTCACACATCAGGTTACGGGGGTCAGTTCCTTTCCCTGTGACACCGGGCACAGTGAGCGCCTAATATCGTCCGATGGAAAACAGAAATGTCACGCATTGCGCAAGAAGATCATTGGGGGTGCGGTCAGCTATCATAATGCATTCCAAGTGTTCCATGATCAGCGGATTTAAAAATTAAGCTCTTTTCAATTATACAGACGGTAGTTCCATAAAATATGTCTCACCAATTTACAAGCACACAAGTAAATGTGCAATCAGTCAACCAACTGCACTTTTATTGGAAATTAATTTTTAAAACTGATGTTTTAACAAGTATGAGATGCATATTATTTTTTGTTCGTTTTGTTTCCAGGGTTACTGGGACGGATACGACCCTGAGGTCAACCCCAACGTCATCGACGCATTCGCTGCCGCAGCATACAGATTCGGACACTCACTGCTTCCAACTGCTGTAGAAAGATGGAGTAAAGCTCACAAATTTATCGGTAAGCATTTCAGTAATCACCCTTTCAAAATTTTTCCCGCCCATTTCGAGGCAAAGAGAAATCACATGTCACGAATTTGAACACTAACACTTTTCCGGATATTTTATATTAACGATAAAACCATTAATGTAGTACAATTAACTGTAAGACGAAAAAAATATTTACTTGAAAATATAAATTGTAAGCTGGTTAAAACGACCACGGGAATTTTAACTCTCGCATCAGTTTGCATCTCTGGATGAAGATACATATTTTAGGTGGTAATCCGGAACCACTCCCAGGATAAAAATAAAGGACGCCCACTTTTGGCTGGAAAATTCAATGTTGTGGCCCCTAATTGCCCTCCTTTGCCAGTAACTCAACACCGATGTCCTGATTTCCCAGCCTTTCTTCCTCTTTCTCCTTGCGCCTCCCTAACCCAAATCCCCTTCCTCCTCCCTAACTTGAAAGTGAAAATTTACGTCACCCCTGTAGCGCTTCCCACAATGGACACAGCCACTAAATAACAACCTTTAAATTTTACTCGTTCCAGCATCCAAACGGCTTTCCGACCTCATCCGACAGCCATACGACCTTTATCGAGCCGGTGTCCTCGACGAGTACTTCATGGGTCTCATGAACCAGGTGGCACAGGCCATGGACGACTCAGTGACGCAAGAGGTAAGTACTCGACGGAGAAAGGGAGTCAGTTTCATCTTCGGGGAGTGCAATCTTATCCCCGCGTGCGGGAATTCTTTGCCAATATGCAGGAAATTTTCCCGCTATTTTTGACCTCCTTGACTCTTTCTAAAGTAACTGAGTTAATGGAAACGATTTAGGTGGATAAGTAACTAAACTGACAATACCTTCACTGAAAAAGGTTTTTAGAATGCATTGATTAAAGGTATGTCATTTTAGATTACCGATGAGACACCTAATAATAGGTTTCTGGTAAACTAAATATAAAAAGCTAATGCTTATTTTTTCTCCATAACAGGTGACCAACCATCTATTCAAGAAGATTGGAGCACGATTCGGTCTCGACTTGGCTTCATTCAACATGCAAAGAGGGCGAGAGTTTGGTCTTCCTGGATACATGGAGTTCAGGTGATGTACCAATTCAATTCCTCATCCCGTCAGAGAAAGTTTACCTCGAGCATTCCGTTTGCCATTCAATGAAAAACATTTACGCTGGACGGAATTCATTCCAATTTAAACTAAACATAAATTTTAATGAAGTAAATATTTTTAGAGCAAAATATGAACTTATTTCTCTATCAGGACAGTTTTACTTCGAGAGTACACCTGTTCGAGAGTACACCTGTTTGAGGGGATTCAAGGTTACAAGTAGAAAGAAATGCTCCATGCCTTGGCATATAATTTTTCTTTAATGAGGAAAAAAATATCATACCGTAATAAAAATACTGACTCATAAAGGCCGTCCCTAAAATTTTTCGCCAAACATAGAATGACCCTTTACATTTTTATTAGGATGGAAAAGAACCTTTGGATATACTCTTACTAAACGAGAGATAATTTTGCTCAAGAGTAGGTATTACACGGCCCTGCGAAATGTTATATCTGCCAATATCTGTGTGCTCTGCAAAATTTACGGATATCAATAGTCATAATTTTCGATCAATGAGTTTACAGTTATCCATTACGCATATAGACAAAGGAAAGGCAACAGTCATGAAACTCGGAGGACCACATGAAAACTGATCCGATACGAAGATTTTTATCCAAGGAGACATTCAAATCGGTGTCTCGGAGAAACGGGTATAACTATGACCGTCACCGCCGACCAAGGGCGCAACAGGTTTTTCCAAACGCCAGGAATTGAAGAACAAGTACATACTTGAAATGTAGAAACCGAGAACTTCTGAATAACAGGCGTATATGCAGGAACTGTATACCAAAGCCTAAGGAAAGTTCTTCGGAGTTAACTAATGTATTTCTAGAATGTACATTAGGTTCACCCCCATTCTCCTTTCATCACCTGAAAATCCTCCATGGATTGGATTCTTTCGTCAATGATAGTAAGCGCGCTTAACTAAACCTAACCAGTTATTTATCACGGTTGGGAAGTGTTCCGGGTCATGAATTTATCGGATATTTTTTTTAATTTTCATTATCATTACCACTCCGTCCCAAGTTTGGCGAAACATTTCAGGAATACTTTGAATGTCCAATTGTGCGGATTATAACATGTGTTTTTTTTTACTGTGGAGAAACTTCGAAGGCTCCCCCAAAAACGAGTTCACTTTTAATGTTAGAAATTTAATGGCAATATATAGGAGTCTTTTTTTCCGGTGAGACTGAATATCCCGATCGAAATTCCAAGTGTAGTAGTTCAGACTGTTCTCTAACACAATACAAATTTTTCAAAGGAAATTAAAAGGAAAGGCTTTTACAGATATACTGCAAAATAAATACGCTGTCTTCGTCCATATTATATCAAATTATTATCTATCAATACGTCGCAACAAAAATTATAGCATGTCCTAAGTAAATTTTTATGTCATCTACTTCAAAATCGTGCACTTCCTCTTCTGAAATTTTGTCGACGTTCGAGCTAAACATCACGCTCTTTTTTATATGTACAACACACAAACTAAGCATGATCCAATGATATTCAACATTCACATTCGATAACCAAGTTAGAGTTTAAAAACCCAGTTTTTTAATAAAACGATGTGGAGTGCGCATGACCACAAGCTCTGTTGCGTCGCCGGTAACAGATAGGTCCGCGCCGACGACAAACCATCTCCAATTAGCCTCAAGTTCAACCAACTGCGTTCCTTCTATTTACTAAAATACCGACCACACGAATGAACTTCCTTAAAACCATGTGGTAGGGAGAGGAAGTAAAGGAAACATCTAAACCATTGCCATTGTAATGCAGGGGAGAAAAAAACTGGCACAAGTAACTTTTATCTTGCCGCCACGGACAACAATAGTCGGCTTCGCTTCCGATCACAAAAGCTTTCTAACTTCCGAGCACGCATTTACTTATGTGCCCACGTGTTCACATTGTGGATATGCAGACCGTGAAAAATGTTCTCATATCTTTCTCTTAAAAAAAAGGTGATTACACTGAGTTATCTGTAGTTGAATGTCCCGCTTTCTCGAGTAAAAGTAAAAGAATTCCTCAAGAAAACCACGAAGGCCGGATCGGATTCCAAGAATGTTCCTCCACTCGCCACAGTGAAACATAAATTATCGAAATCAACAGCATAATATGCATCAATATACAGCTCAATTGCAAGTTAATAGAATTATTTAGTAGTTTATGCCTGAATCATCTACATTGAGGTTGAAGACAACATATAATTGTACACTATAACCAAGTATTCAATAAGTATAAATTTCACTTATAAATTGATTGCATTTTCGTATTTAAATTCCTATAGTATAATTGAAACTTAATATTAATAATAAGTTAATATAAGTATATAAGTTAATAATAAGTTAATATCCGGTGGAATTTTAAATTTTTTAAGACGTAAATTTTATCATATTGACAATTTTTCGTTAATTCGAGCACAAATAATTTTTCTTGGCTATTTTCAGTCAGGGTAAATACCGGCTAAAAGATATTAATATTTAGGATTCAAGTCATAAATTTTCATTCATTCAAAATAAAATCGCTAATACCCTTCGAGGACATTTCATATCTCATAATTGACGGGTATAAGGTCACCAATTAGATAAGACACAACAGCTAATATTTACAGTTTTGACGAGCGTCTCTGTTTACGGTCGTGAAGGTGAATTATACCCACTATAATCATTACGAGATGTTTCCATAAGCAAATTTAAAAATAAAGAAGCTTTATAACTGGTTTATGAGATACATAATTATAATTTAACGCAACTACTTGAAGCCGTAAAGTATAGAAGTTAGTAAAAGTATTGAATACTTAAAATTATCAAATCCCTATGCCATTTAAAATGAACAATTTAGCTTGTGATCGGAAAAGGAAAATTTCACTCATTTCAAAACAATCTCTAAATTAAAATTAAAAGAGATAAATTTAATTATATTTTAAGGCATTTCATTAGTGCATTCATTTCTATTATATAGTATATTGATCTCAATTGAATAATCGCTGTTTGTTGATGAGTGCATTTTTATTATATACGTGGGTGTTTTAATGGGACAAAAGATCCCTATTATAGTCTATGCATGCATAACATACGATGTTTTAATAATATATTTAGCATATATGTGATTTTCATGAAAAATAATGTGATATATCCCCAACAGGAAGTTCTGTGGTCTCCCTGGAGCGGACACCTTCGAGGAACTCTTTGGAACGATGACCAACGAGACTATCAACAGATACAGCTCTATTTACGAGTAAGTTAGAATGATGTAGGTATATTAAATCGAGTGAAAAACTTCACAGCAAACAATCATAAACAGTCGCGGGTGTAGAAAAATTTATATTTATTAGTACTGGAATGAATTGCTTTTTCACGCGGCAATCCTAAGTATAGTTTTATCATACAGTAATTACTGTGGTTTTATCTACGGGCATAAAAACCGTAGAAATTACAAATTAGGGCACATTTAAATCGGTTGGGGATCAACTAAATATTAATTTACAAACCCTTATCAATTACGCTGTAAGGAACTTAGGTTTAAAAAACATCTTGGCACAAAAAAGAATGAATACCGAATGATTTCATCTAGCCATTTACGTATGTAAAATAGTAGCAATTGACAATACCATTCCAATTCAAGATAAATTTTATTGCAACACTAAGAACTGTAATCAAAATTAATTTTTCAAAAGGTAGATAAATATCTGTTTATTTTGTTCACCTTAATTTCTATGAAAAGCACCACCGCACTGTCATGGTGACTCTACCTACAAATTGGCAGGCATCGTAATCTAAATTTGTTAAAAAAATACTATAAAACTTGTAGTTGGAAACAAGTTGTAAAAGATAGTCATAGGAGTAAAAAATTCGTAATATACCACATTTCTATTTGAACTCTGCGGCCAGTTTCACCTTAATTTGGTATTGGAGAATTCACCACAAGATACCTTGTTAAGGTGAAACCAGTGGAAGAGTCTTAAATTAAAACGTAGTGAAAAGCAGTCTTTTCCTTATAAGAGTATCAGGTACTTCCACAAAATTACGTCTCAGACGACCGACCTTGATTTTATTATAATAAAAGATATTTTCATTCCGCACAAAGTCAATAAATGCTCGCATTAGCTTTCGGAGTTACCTCCTTTAGAGGCAGTTCCCCAACTGGTATAATCACTGAATATTTGCTCACATGACAAAACCTCGATAGTGAAAAGGTCGAAATATCATGGGAACGTGAAAAATTTCCCCAATTCCGGCGTCTTCCCACTGCCGAGTATTTAAGGCGTCTTTCTTTCCACTTTATAGACATCCATCAGACGTGGATCTTTGGTCCGGCGGTGTGTCCGAAAGACCTCTTCCAGGTTCCATGGTAGGACCCACGTTCGCATGCATCATCGCCACGCAGTTCAGCTACTCCAGGAGAGGAGACAGATTCTGGTACGAGTTGGGCGACCAACCATCTTCATTCACTCCAGGTGAGTAAACTTCCACTTTAATTTTGAACACCATCTTCCTGGCTATTTTTCAGGCTATTTGTCAGCTGAAATGTTTAGATTTTAGCAACTGCGCAATCTCCTAATTATTTTACCAATAATATTTGACGAAAATTCTAAAGAAAATTACTATGGAAATGCCTTTATCATTTCAAGCAATGAGCACAGATTGGCCAGAAACTTCCATCATTTCACGGATTCTGATGTTTTTTTCCGATTAGTCACAATAAATATATAAAAGTTTGTAAATCCTTCAACTTTTAAAGGCATGTAGAAGAATGAGTTTAATTTAATCTGTGAGAACAAAAAGTGCTAAATAATTTTAAAGGAAACTTATTTATGTTCCATATTATTTTTCACCAAACTTTAGAAATAAAAAATACGAGTAGAACCCCTATTTTCTTCCTTTTTTTCCCCACATAAATGCAATTTGTATTAAAATATTCCAAAAAAATAAAATCACAATGTCATCATCTCTGAATTAGTTTCCATTTCCTGGATGGAGCAAATTTTTTGTTTGTTTTTGAGCATGTTTTTTTGTTGTGATTCGTCGACCGAAAATTTTTTCGAGAAATCGTTAAGATAGCCATGTTTTCGAAAGTTCTTCAAATGCTACTAATTATATTTTCCGGGATTTGAGCATCTAAATATAGAAAAATAAACCCTCGAAAATATAGGTACATTCTAGCAGCTATGAAATCTCACAAGTGATTTAAAAGAGGAGAATTCGGTTTTTTAAAGTCATTATTTTACTCTCCACCTCATACAAATAAGAAGTCCCATAGAAATTCGTCATAATTTTAAAATAAAATCCGGTGAATAAATTGTTAAGCGTTCAGCATGAGTACACGAATTACTTTTTGGTATTCATATAAAACATATGATCCAATGGCAAAAGAGCAACATCAGAGATGACCCAAATAAACAACCAAAATTATCACGGCCTGAAGTTCAACACGGTCGAAGAGAAAATGGGTCATTTACCTCACGCAACTCAAGGAAGTTGGATTTACTGTGCAGCAATTAACCCAATATAGTATTACCCTTCGTGAGTTTTCATTTATTAATAATGAGTGACACGAATTTTCTGCTTCTTTCTGTTTCCAGAGCAACTCCAAGAAATAAGGAAAGCCAGACTGTCCCGACTCATTTGCGATAACACCGACCTCATTGATACCATCCAGGTGTACCCCATGGTTCTTCCCGATCACGAAATGTACGTATTAGTCCATAAGTAAACGTATTTTGTAACACAGCATGCTAAATTCAGTGCTTATAATTAAGTTGTTTCTCGTCTCACAACGTAGGTATGATGTTCTTCCTTCCATCGTTTTAGTTACTATGTTATTCCTTGGGAAATGGGGTATTATGTATCAAGAATCAGTATGTGCAAAATGAGTAATTGATTAACAAAAAAAATATATTGGATAAAAAGTTTTTGGAAGAAGTGTGATGAGGAACATCACTAATTATGAAAGATACACAGATGGGAATACTCTATAAGAATCCACAATAATGGAGTCTTATACTATTACATCCGTACTTAGAAAGCAGCCATAAAAATATTGTTAATTATCAAAATCTAATTTTGATAACTTGGATTTTTTAAGATTCGTTAGATCCAAAAAAATTCACGGCTAGCGGGTTCATGACTACAAGGAATCATTATTTCAGAACCATGGTTTTCACAATTAGTTTTCATTTTCTTTCTATTTTAAGTTTTCTATGTTAATGCATACTTGTCTCATCATTGTCCACTTTCCTTTTTTGGCCAAGATTCATTTTTTAAAATACGATCCAATGGCTTTTCTGAAAATACTATGTCGACAATACGGATGTCCACGAAGAAAACGGGTGTCACTACAAAGACGATGTGTAGAGACAATAGAGCGCAAGATAAATTTTTATTTCAAAATGATCTCAACCGTTGTAACTCTTAAAACACAGATAACATTAGAGATACAAATCGACTAGTACCTTTGAAGGTGAAATAATTGAATCAATCAACATCATATTTGTGCTTAAAAGTTAATAAAAAGTTGAAAACTCACCTGTATTGACTCTTCACCATCCTGGGACTAAGCTCCGATGGTCCATGGGCCACGGCGTAAATCAACACCCTCCTACAAAAAAGGAAAAAGAAATCTATATTGTGATTGTAAAAGAAATTAGGAGATTGAGATAATGTAAAAAACAAACATTATGAATAAATGTACGCGGCTACATAGTGGTGATTTGGAAAACAGCAAAATAAGACTAAGCACAACTGTTGTATCACAACTATCACCGCAACTTAAAAATGGAATCAGCAAATGAGACATCAGATTACAATTGTAACTTCATTTTGTATTTTCAGTAGATACTTTCATTTAAAACTATAAGAATCATAATAATTCGTACAAATAATTCAACGTAGTCCGTAGATATAAAAGGGTTTCATTAAAATGAATTTACAATACCAAGAGGGAATGAGGTCCTGCCTATGTGATCGTGTATTATTTCGATACATACTATATGCCAATGACAAGCAGTTGGGAGCACATTTCAATCTCCTTTTGCAGAGGTGATCATTGAATTAAAGTAAATGATCAATAAGATACATACAACTAATTTTCTCGTTATTTTCTTTTTCTTGGAAGGTAAAGTTAATTCCAAAAGGAGGAATATCATTGAGGAAAAATATTGAGGAATAACTCTATACCGGATAAAAGAAATAACTTTGTAACATTCCATGAACTTTAGATCAGGGCGATAAAAGTAGGCCTAATATTTCATTATACAGTGTGTACAAAATTTTATGATACAGTGTAATACAAGGGTTCACAAACTATTTTGATGCATAAACTTCACACATGAAAAAAATCATTCGCCTCACCAAAAGTACCTATTTATTTTAACAATTAACTAATCTCTCAGCGATGAAAATTATGAACTTTAAAAATATACTCAGATATATTTTCAGGAATAAATTTAGTGGCAGTAATTCATAAATTTTGATAATACTAAATTCTAAAATCACTATAGTGTAAATCAAGTTTTATTTTTTTTTAGTAAAAAGTCTAAGAAAACCATCCGTTCAATACCAATGACTCCCAATGAGTTTCGTGAAAACTTTAAATTTGTTATTTTTTTTCAAATTAATGTGTTAGGTTTTTACAGAGCCATTTAATTACCATTTAATTTTCGAAACCTCTCAGATGAGGCGTCACGCCACGGTTCGGTGGCCACCGAAGTAATGGTGACCCCTGACCCCATACCTCTCGTTTGCCTCCATTGCTCCCGGTTTCTAAGACGGTGCATTTTCTTTTCTCCCCCATCAGCAATCCCCGAGTGCCATGCCGCAGCGGCATCCTTCCCGGAGTGGACCTAACCAAGTGGGCCGAGTTCCCGACGGTGGCCACGGGGCCAGGATTGGTGGGCAACATCGCCTCCGGAACCATCTATGACGGAATCGGGAAGTGAGCTTCCCCAGAGCCATAGTGTGTATTCGAGAGAGGACTTGGGCTATCAAAGTGGGGTCTGAAGGGAGGAGGGTTAGGGTGGAGGACTCGGAAAGTCTGGAATTTTGGGGCGAGGGAGTTCGCTGGAAAGATGGGGCGGTGGAAGAAGATCCACTGGACCTTGAGGTGTTTGCAGCAGGAAGGTGTAACAGTGGGGGAGAGTATTTGGAAGAGTGCTGGGAAAGTGTTTGGAATAATGAGGGAGGGAGGGGGTTATGATTTTTGATGTTCGACCATGCAAGGGGACGCCATCGGGAGACGGAGAGAGGATAATGCAAAACACTAACGGAGGAGTTCCTGTGGGTGGACGGCTTAGGAGAAGAAAGAATGATATAAAAAAAAAACGATATGAAAAAACCTGCCTCTAAAAAGATTTATTTTTCTCGTTTTGCAATACTCTTCCTTTTAAAAAAAATATTGCTCTAAAAGCCTTATTTATTTTTGCTCCAAGTTTTCTCGCCAACTTTAGGGGAAGATGAGTTTGGACAAATGTTGAACGTTATTTCTCCGTGCCAAAATGTTTTTCTGTATATTTTGTTTTATCTCGTTGTCGAACTGAATCAGGCTCCTTCGCGTCGCCCCGGTAATAAATGACACGGTGTTTCAAATCTTCTCCCAATTTAGACTAGAACGTCAGATTATCTATCAACAAAAAATTAGAATATTAGTACATCTTTGTAAAGTTAAGCCTCCCTCGCTCGGTTCAATCAACCCCGATCGTCAGAGATAACGCTATCGAAGTATTCTACCCCAACCCACTTCCATCGCTAACAGATAAATATTTTGAAAAGTGAGCATATATTCTCGGGTTTTGCTGGAATCGCGTAACCCTCATTGGAAACTCCTCACAGATTCCTGGACATTAGTATGTCACCCATGACTTTCCACTGAATATATTATTTTCTTTCCAGGCGTGAAAGCTCATCAGAAATGTTTTTTTTTGTTCTGCTCGAAATTCTCCCGCTAACATTTTTGTAAGCGACTGATCACCCATGTCAATTATTTAATTCCTAAATCGTTTTCACAAGTGCCTAATGCTGAAATAGATAAGCTGTCGAAAATAAAATTTAGTATCGTTGAAATAATTTTTCGCCTATTCCCTTCGCGAAACTTCGTAGTGTAAATACCACCACTTTTACACAAAAAATTAAATATCTGATGAGAGATAAAGAGCTTCTCGCATTGATGGATGCTCAAGGAAGGTGAAAGGCGAAATTAAGAGCAAGATTTATTGGTACCGAATACGCACCCTTGCCACACCCCTCGCATCTGATTACTCAATCAATCCTCCCCAACCAATGTTTACAATAAGCGTTGCGCGACTGCATATTATATACCAAGATGCATTTCTACCTCCGTTAAGCTCCGCGTCAAATGGAATCCCATGACAATATTATCCAAGTTTCAAAAAATTAAATTCGTTTTTGTAATAAATAAACGTTAAAAAGAGGTTACGTAAAAACGTTTGTTTTTACGTAACCTCTTTTTTTGCCCAACCGGGATCACAGTTTACTGTTACAAGGTACAAAGTCCAACCCCCCTCACCGGTAAAAATTATCAAACAAAATATTACTCAAATTCGCCCTACGAGTACAAAAATTAAGCGTAACAGATACACTCACATACCTAGAAAATTCTTCTATTCTCAACCACCAAACTACAGAATGTCTTTCCACAAAGACATTTTTCTCCGTATCCCTTCTGATTTAGATATTTTTTATTTTCCCGTCGGATTTATTTACTTCAACTCCTCAGCACGCACTTGAACACTGAAAGTAATAAATACAGCGTGTCGGTAGAAATAAAATACAAAAATATTCTCTCTTCCCCTTGAAATATATTTAAATCAAGCATTTAAACTATATGTTGCCATATTTTTTTCTGCTCACAACACGTACATGTTGAGTTTTTTTTAATGTATGTGGACAAACCAGCCGCCAAACATAAAAAAAACGGCGAAAGACTTCAGATACGCAGCAGAAACACGAAAGTCAGAGCATGAAAGTAAGGCCGATTCTTTAAACCATACGGCCTTAAAGACGGTGTACGCATTTTTGTTGGTCATAGGCTGGTTTTTATATAAAATGGTGTAAATATTATGTATCGGTGGAAAAATGACGATGCGGCAGCGACCTGGCGTGTGTAGCTGCACAAGGAGAAGAATATGTCAATTTTCTCACTTGTTTATTTTTTGCAAATAGATATTACTATGATTAATTAATTTTATTGATGTAAGAAATGGAAAGTGAAGAATGAAATTGTACAGAGACATTTCAAGTTTATGAAGAGATTAAAGAAAAACAAAAAAACTTTGTACATATTGCTCTGTGAAAAAAATTAAAATAAATATACGCATTTGCGTGTTCTACTGAAGAATTTATTGCCTCATATTCTACATTAGTTTACTCCTGATTTACCTAACCTTACACCTAGAACTAAAAAAATGTATAAGTACTTGAATGGTAGAATCACATTCCATCTCCTTTTTTTATGTTTTAACCCTGCAGTCATTAAGTGTGGGTGGCACCATTATCATTTAATGCTTCATGGGCCCTTAATAGATTTTATATATCTGACTATATAACTCTCTCGATTTCTAACCCTTCCTACTTCCCTGCAATACAATCCCTCAAAACCATTGTTAGAGACCTCTCACCCTAGCTTTCCATGCATTAAAACCAATGCCAACCTACTACCCAAATTTTTATCTGTTACTTTAAAATGGTCCACAAATCTTTCTAACATTTATAAAACCATGAGGCACCTTACTAAATGAACTGCAATTCTCAAAACCCCCGTAATTTCTTGCACTTAAGATTTCACACACAAACCCTTGTACCAACAGCACTCCTGCCTCTTCCTGCACTTCAAATTTTTTGCCTTAACCCTTTTACTGCCTGCGGGTCAATCTATCGGACCTCACTGCCTGTGCCTAAACTACCACGGGCCAATCTATCAGCCCACTTCACTCACTCTGAGTAACGCGTCTAAATGACAAAATAGGCAATACATAAGGAATAATAGACAATAGACCAGTAACCCCAGATATATATTATCAACGTTAAATATATACAAGCTTCATTAATAAAGATATTAAAGAGATAAAGTAATTAAATTAATGTGAAAACAAGATTTTTACAAACTTCATGATATGGGCTAGGCAGTTTACTCATAGTCTACCAGCAAGAAGCTGGCAGTAAATAAGCTAAATACAAACTCTATGAGAAATATTTACGATTGCATTCTTTCTCTGTACAGTGGCAATCTTCATGAAATATTACAAAATATGTACCCTAATATAATGCAACAAGAAACCCCTAAAAATACCTAATATTCAATATACAGTATTAAAGTTCCAATGAAAAAGTATAGAAATCACCATGAGCACTGTAATAGGAAGACTCACTTTGACAAGACATAAAGGTATGGGAGCATTTTTCACCACTTACATGAAAATTTCTGCAAAGGAAAACCAATGTTAGGCACTTAATTACAGCAACAGAGTAAACAACCAAAATGGCTTCATTGTATTCATGGATTATCAGATACCTGCATGCATTTCATCTAAGGCACCACACAAACATTACATGAACTTTCAGCAAATAATTTTATATTCGAAGTCAAATAAAATCTGGGAATTTGAGAAAATATAGCAAAAATGTTCTCCAAACTCTAGTTCAGTGTGCATAAGTATGAGAAATGAATCATGGGCAACACTAAAACAAATCAAATAGCAAGGAGAGGCAAGGATCACAGTGTTAGTGCAGGCAAATAAATACATACTGACAAGCACACATAAAGAACAAGGCCTGGGAGATATACACGAATATTTGGAAGTAGACTCAATGTTGCACAAGAAAAGAAAAACGTAATCAAAATAAGTGACTGGAATAGTCTTTGGAGGGTAATAACTGAAGCAGAATAGTGCAGATTGATCTGGCGAAACAAAATACCAATGGAGATAGGCAAGTGAAGTTTCTACAAAGTGGAAAATTTTGTAAAGATAATCTTACAGCATATCCAATGAGGAAGACACACATGGAAGATGCTGGGGAACAGATACCCATTAGCAGCGATAATGTCAGACAGAGATGCAAGGATCAAACAGAGTAGCGAATGAGCAATCCTGGTCCAGATATAAATGCATAGTGATGATAACCAAGTAAGTACCTACTACCTAGCTGTATTAGTAACACTGCCGACTTGCTAATTGTTTCACTACATCTACACATAATGGCATAGAATCCTTCAAGGAATGCAAAGATTTTATTTCAGAGTGGGCTTGATAAGTTTATTATCAGAGTAAGAAAGTCAGAGTTTCTGAGAAATTGAATAACACAATCGGAATTGAGTTCAAAGTATAACAACATTTTAGACAAAAGTTGATAGCAGTGATTGAGTGCCTATATATGATGGTATCATTCTCTTAGACCAGAAAAATCCATAGTTCCCACCACCAAGTAAGTAAGTAATCACCAAAAAATGATCAGATTTAATGATTATGAGAGAGACCCTGCACAGCATTGAGCAGTTAGTAAACAATCATTTTTAGACATACATCAATGGTATTAATAACCTTATGGTCTCAATTTCGTCCAAATAAAGATGTTTATCTATCTGTCTATCTATCTTTTAACTTAATAGTTAAAGGTGTCACTAGGTGGAATTTCTCCATCACGAAATGAAAGGAAAAAACTTTGTAAAACACGTGTAATATATTATGTAAAACCCTGATTTCATTGCATCACAACATCATCAGGTAACCCTCTCAGACTGTATATATACCGATGTCTTTGAATGTTTGTTCCCTGATGATGTCACGACGCGATGAAACCCAGGTCGTACAGAATACATTACAAGTGGAATACAAAGTTTTTTTTGTTTGATTTCGTGGTATCTATCTATCAATAGTTACATGCATAGAAAATTTAACAATTCTATCTGTTCAACATTCTAGAATTAGAACATTTTGAAAGATTGTTAGGGGACCATTTGGTAGCTGGTAGCAAGCAGACCATATGTGATAGAATTATGTAATATATTATATAAATTTAATTAATATTAATAATATATGTCATATATTACATAAATATGTAAAGTTATGACCAAGAGGAAGATTTGTAAAGGGTACATGCTACCTGGGATGGCTAAAAGACTACAATTTCACCCACACTTAGAAATAGTTTGGGCTTGGCCAAGGAGGAAGAAGTGACCAGAGATTGGGGAGAGGAATATTATTACCTACATGATTTTTTTTCAAATTAAGTACTATTGGTAAAAATCAAAAGAAAAAGCCACTTCCTCTATTTCACCTCTCTTGAACACATCAATCCAATTAAATCAAATTCACATATATTGCCACAAAAAGTATGAGCACTGCAAAACATGAAAAAAATTGAGAAATGGGAAGATTTGATGTTGCATGAAATGCAACTCCACCCTTGAGCAAGCACACTTCATTGATGAAAAATCACATGCATAATTGGACAACATTTTTTCCTAAAATTGAAGGATCTATATAAACTTTGCATGGTAAAATATTAAAACCACAATAACAATTCAAAATTTATAGTGAATGAAACAACATTAGAAGATAACTGTCAAAAACACATCAGAGTACCTAAGAAACAATTCATCATTTAACAAGTGGATTAATTATCTTAGCTCAGAATGATTTCACCTAACCCACAAAATAATATGGGTAAACAAATTCATCTAGCAATATTTAAAAATATACTATTATTTTCTGGTAATATTCTCTGATATCCATAAAGCATCTCATCATATCTACATAATACCACACAAGCTGCGACAAGTGGTGTTAGGACAACAGCCATGAATAAAAAGAAAGGAGAAAGATGGTATGCAAAGGGACAATTATTCATAAGAAATTGTCTTGAAAAAATTGGTTAATTAAAATTGCACTGGAATCAAATTATTGTCACTAAAAGAAAATTTCCCACAATTAGCTTGATATTACCTTGAAATTCAAGAAAAAATACAAACACAAATTACACATTTAATTAAAATACCACACCAAAGACTCAAAAACA
The DNA here is from genome assembly GCA_002093875.1 of Calopteryx splendens. Taxonomy (NCBI): domain Eukaryota; kingdom Metazoa; phylum Arthropoda; class Insecta; order Odonata; family Calopterygidae; genus Calopteryx; species Calopteryx splendens. The sequence goes on from LYUA01000678.1 coordinate 264,330, forward strand.
CCCAAAACATATAATGAAGAAATGCTGTAATACCAACCTCTAGAAAAATAAATTTTAATAATAAATTAGTCAACAAAATTTTTAATGTACTAATAGTAGGTACCCATAATGAAAACAAATTTGTAGTTTCCACAACTTTATTGGAAGTATGTGGCATGACATGTTTCATTATGCTGTAGCATAATGAAACATGTAACATTATGTGCAAAGAATATGGTGGCGATCACCGAATATATATCCCTAGAGAGGAGGAGGAAGCATAGAAAAGAATAGCAAGAAAGAAGGGGGTTTGGATTGTAGGGATAAGGGAAGGTTGGGCTCACTCATTGCAACAAAGTGAGAGAACAAAGGAGCATATGAGTGAGGATTGGGAAGGGATGAAGAAGGAAGTTTCTTAATGAGAAGGTAAAAAGTTATTAGGGGTGGGGTAGAAGGATTAGAGTTGGGGGGTCCTTGGAAACAATTAGGGTGATAAGTTAAGAAAAATAAACTCTTTACAAACAGCAGTATTTTTCCATTTTTTGTGGAAGGCAATTTCCATCTGCTCATTCCCATCTATTTTCAAACCTTCCTTCACTATATCTTCTTCACTTCCTTCACTGCAGTAACTCTGAAGTACAACTACTACTGTGGTCATTCTCGAACAGATGCTTAGTGATGTTGGACTTCAGGTCATAATTCCTGAAGCACCTGTTGTGCTCCTTCGTCTGTATTTCAAAGGATCTGCCGGTTTGGCCACTGTACACTGCATCACAGTTAGCTATACTACAGTGTAATGAAATGTGTCATGCCATGTAACTCCAATTAAATTTTGGAAACCACAAAGTTATTTTTTCACTATGGATATCCATAATTTCCATGAAGTTATGCCTGATATTATTAATTTTAATAGTAGGTATCTATATCAATTCTAAACATCATAATGAATCAAAGCATGTATCTACAGTCCAATAAATCCATTAAAACCAGAGCTGATGAGAAAGAAACCAGAGAAAATGATTTACCTAATCCACTCAATCAAAAAAATTAACAATCATAATCACCTGAAGTAATTACCTCATTCACAATAAGTATGTGCATTAATCTTATTTTTTAAAACTTAAGGTAACTTGAGGCACCTTCAATGCCTAAATGGTAGTTCCACAAATAATGTGCAAACAAATTTAATAAAATATTAATATCTTTTTCCTCCTACTTTTCAATCCATTCTTAACTAAAATCCATGTGGAATCACATAGAAGTGCGATTGGCATCAACTCTACACATAATCATTGGCATAAGACCCTTCAAGCATGATATAACAGAACAATCATCTGACTGATGTGAGAATTGATTTATTTTTAGGTTTAATTCAACTGACTTCGGTAAATATATAGTGTAATTGCATTTGGAACATATTCAAACAATTTATTCAACAAGTTAATTCCAACTTTCAATTCAAATATTCTTCAAGCTATCGCATGTATTTTCCTTTCACAGGCACTCTCCATGAAAATTCCATCTTTCATATAAGTTTTAAAATAACTAGCAAAGAGAGAAAAATCAAGAATACCAAACATTACATTCACAACTCAAAAATTAACAGCAAAAGGGTCTTATGAAGATCATTGAGCAAAAGTCCTCGCTTAAGTACTTCATTAAAACTTATATGTATTTGGAGTGAGACATGAAAGACTGGAAACATTAGAGATGTAGTGCTACAGAAGAATGAGGAGGATAGAGTGGATAGAATGAAGAATTAATAACGAGATTCTACAAAGCAAAGGAGAAGAAAGAAGTCTAATTCAAACTCTGAAAAGAAGAGGGGATGATTACCTTATTGGAACTTATTTTGAGTAATGATGGAATGATGCAGAGAGTTATTAAGGGGAGGATTAGATTGTTAGAGTGGCGAGGCCTTTGACTGAAGCACCTGGCAATAGGACCTCTTAGCCCATTGTTCAGATCCATGCCTTCCACATATAGACAAGGCAGAACAGCACCACTGTAGAGATATGAAGGGTCACAAATCCATACCTCCATCCGGGTCCAATAACTTTGGTGTTCTAACAGGATCCAGTGTTTCAACATGACTAGACTACTACCCCTCTAATGGCATAGAGAAGAAGAAGAACTATAGAAGAAAACCTTGGCTGAGGTATCTAAATGATAAAATAATGACATACCTACAGCAAAAATAAGAAATATATACATGTGAAGAATAGGAGACTAAATAGAGAGATAATTCAAACCAATCTTAGGATTGAAGACCGGAAAGGAAGATTTCATTTAATATAGGCCCTATAGATTTTCTCAAAAATCTCAAAAATCAACATCAAACTGAGGTCAAGATTTTCCTCTTCAATAGAATTGGATAAGCACAGTACCAAGTGAAATCAAATAAAATCTAATCACCTATTTCTCATGCAGCATAACGCTTGTTCTGTATGAATAGGCATAATTTATATTGATAATTTGGTCTGCATTTGAATACTTTGTAAAAGATATTCACATTCAGTAGAGAATTGAAAATGACACTCCTCAGGATATTTTGTATGGACCAAAGTACATATCGTTATGTAGGTATGTTTCAAGATATTAAAAGACATTTATAATTAATTATAATGAAACTATCTTTATTAATACAAATGATCATTAACATGAATTCCTCTTAAATAGCCTCGGACTCTAACTATGAGACTAGAAGATTCAGGCAGGCCCAAATGTACCATAAATATAATCCTAAATGGATGCCCTAAAAAGTTCACGCCAGAGCTAAGAGCATTCAGGATTACCTCGCAAAAGGCATGTTTCATATTTACAAATGGGACAATGGATAGGTAAGCACTTGATAACACAATGACCAAATAACCAGTGAAAAATAGACCTTTTCCAAAATAATGATAAATTTATTCCATTTTTAATGTTAGACGTAAATTTTGAGTGGAGTTTTGCATGATTCCGACTCATTACAATTAATTTATAAAGTGGTCGCAAATCCAGATAGGCAATAACACAAAATGCACAACTTACCGAATCAGAAGAGCGTCCCAGAGTGAATGCACTCCAGCAAGTTAGATTTTATAAATGCAATATCCATTTTAAACAAGGAATAGCTTATTGAGGAACGTTCCCTGGTAGTTTGGAAACATGATTTAGCTCCAAGCTACTGAAACCTTTGTAACTGAATTTCTCTAATCCGCCATAAATTGCATTCTGGGTAATTTCTACACTTTCATACCGCGATGCCGCTGAAAAATAAGTCAAATGCACAACTAAATACTCCATGCAGCAGCTCTAAATTATTTTAGCACCGAAAATTCGCGAAAAAATCATTTAAAATCGAATATTTTATTTTAAAAGTATAAAATTTTAAAGTATTAAATTATAAAGCATAAGTTTATAAAGTTTTATAATACTTTACAGTTACTCTTCCGCCACTCAAATTAATCATCTTATTTCGAGACGTTCCAAAGGCAATAATTGTACTTAGGTGACGCGAAAATAACGTTCAATTTTCTGATTACTGGAATGAGGGAATAAAATGAAATACATGTAATCATGCTAACGCAAATATTGTAGTGCATTATATTCCACTGTACGACCCGAAGTAATACATGATGATATACCGACATTTCGTGTCAGCATGCAATATCTAATGATTTGTCAAGAGAACTTGATCGTTAGTAGGGTTAGTAGTAATAAATTGATGACACAACAGACTGATGAGGTCATTCAAGTCATTAGGGATTAACAGAAAGCAAAATAGCATCGTCATGAAAATCCTAACTTGAACTCCATTCAATGGTAATTCTTTCACCGTGACTTCACACGGTAGCCAACAATAGCTAGTGAAATTTTCACCATCACAAGTGTATAGACTAATTCTTTTAAACTTTTTAATTGTGATTAGAACAGTGAGATCCTCAGTAATCGACCCGAAGGTTGGTTTGATGGGATAGGGTACAGACAGGGGCAACACAACAATTAGGCATGGTAGGGTGGCAGTAAAAATGTTTGAGAAAGGGTAAATATTAAAATAGTCCTAAATATTTTGCCTGAAAGAGTATTATTTTTCACAGGAGACCTCATGGTTTACATTAATTCAGATAGGAGGCTAATCAAGAAATACAATTAGGCTAATTTCATTAGCATAGAAAGGTTATAGGTGCTTGTGGAATTTTTGGTGAACTCAGTGGAAGGAGAGAGAGTTAGTTGGTGGTGTATTTCGTAGCATGTCATCTGTTTCATTCCCATGCTCCCTTAATAATAATAACATTTATCAGACATTAATCACAGTACAGTGTAACAGTCTTCGTCAATACAAAAATATAGGTCAAAATTTAATGTTGAAGTTTTTGCACTCCAGGAATTCATTTAGTGAATAAAAAGGCTGAGGATTACTTAGGAGAAGATCAGTTTGGGCTTAGGAAAGGTAGAGGCACACGTGACACCATATATGGCTATAGCAGTAATGAGGTCATTGATAGACTTGAGGATTGAGGACTTTGTTAGATCAGTTTTTATACCCATCCCAAAGAAAGGAAAAGCAGCTGTATGTGAGGACTATAGGACAAT
>LYUA01000678.1:328172-341489 GCA_002093875.1 Calopteryx splendens
TGAATTCAAACTGGTAGGAAATAATATACTGACTTCAAATATGTATGATAGATCAACATTTAATTTAATTACGCTATCGAGAGTTGTCCGTAGAAAGTATGATGAACTGAAGAAGAAAATAATGTCGGGCAAACAAGAGATTCGGCGTGGAGGAAGGGCACGCTATAAAAATAGTTGTTTGCGGCCGTCCTAAAACGTAATAGTTAGACTACGTATGATGTTGACGATAGAGAATTGACTTCGTGTAAATGACACGAGGAGTGACATTTCGTGGGGAAAGTGTAGTTTCGTAGAGTTAGGAAAGAGCAGGCCGAAGGGAGACGGAAAGTCTCCATTGGGGAGACCAAAGCAGCCCCGGTAACTGCCCAAAAGCTAATCGAACCGTATAATCCCGCTCGAGCGCGTTAAAAAGCCCTTCCCTCTTCCTCATGCTCCCGATGTGATTTGGAGAAGACAAAGGAAGGGGGAGGGCTTGGATGTGGAACGGGGGAATGTCAACGTGGAGGTCACGACCCCACACCTCAACCCCCCTCTCCCTCTCTCCCTCCCCCACGGCTTCCCCTCCCACCCCCACCCCTCCGGCCCCACCTCGCCCAGCGGCTCGGCGCCCCCGGCTCCCCGCCCCNNCCCAGCGGTTCGGCACCCCCGGCTCCCCGCCCCCTAACCCGCCCCCTCCCCCAAAACCCTCCCAACCCCTCCTAGTCTGCACGCGTCGCCCGGCGTACGTGATCTCCATATCACCGCGGGGTCAAGAGTCCTCCCGGTTGCCATTGGCATACGCGGCCATAACGGTCCGCCGAGCCTGTTACAGAAAGGATCGGAAGGGGTTTTTAAATGGCCGTCTCGGACGATCGGAGACTTGTATACCTAATGAAGACTGCTGCGGCTCGAGAGCTGCAGATATTCCCAATGTCCTCTGGGAGGCATCTAATTTCGTGTTACGCTAGAGGTACATCGATCCATCCCGCCCTTCCACAAAGTGGACGAGGCTTGTTTTTTAAAAGCTACGCACGAAAAGCCGCGAGAAGCTAGAGTTGTGATGCCTGATTACGTGACTCTTACGGTGGAAGTGAGTTTTTTTTGCCTAATTAATCAATAGAGTAACGATACGGAAGTTTATTGATGCATTATTTTAAAATGAAGGGTGTTAAATGTTTATTACCCTTTCAAAGCTGGACTCAACTTCTTTTTTCTCAACTGCCTCAACCACTGGTAAATCAATTCCACAGCTACGAATAATTTAAGTGTTAAAAAAGTCTTGCCTTTATGAATGTGATCAGGCGGACGTAATTTATTGCAACTACTCGCATACAATCATAAAAAATAGTATCTTTCTTCAGCTTTCTTCATCGGCGTTAACTTGGAAGTATATCCCCAGATTTTCCTGTCGGATTCTAAGCACGTTTAAAAAAAAGAAAAATAAAAAAATCACTACACCGTAGATAAACTTGAAAATATATTTCAGTGTAAAGTACAAATCTGCCTGTTTCCTAGCTTCTCCTACACACTCTTGTCACCAGTCTCAACAAAAGCAGCTCTAGCGAAATTATGCTTTCGATTGTGATTTTTTTCTGAGATAAACGCTAATATAACATTCGAGTCGCCTCATTTGTATTTACTCTTTGGGCGCAGATGTTGTCACGTAAGCAAACTTTTATGGGGAGCATTTGTTTCGTGCCATAATCACTGTATTAAGAGGGATGTCTCATGAAATAAATGACCGGTTTTGTAATGTCTCCTTAAACCGAAAGGTTAACTTTAACCTCCGGTTGAAGCCAAAAATCAGTTTTATAATCACTAGTGAAGTCCAAGCCGACCGTTAAAGTGCTAGTTTACTTAAAAGAAAGAGTTAGCTGTTACAGTAAGCAATTTTATGCTCTTTATCGAGCTGGGTGAATTACTAATAAAATCGGACAGGTCGGTAAACTCCACGCTAAGTAAACTTCCGCGTTAACTAACGTTTGGAGTTAGTGACGCTTTATAAAGCCGGGCCTGATAGTTATGCTCAAATTTATGATAACAATTCTTGTTAGAATAAACTTTGAAGTTTAATTGCTTTCGCAGAATGAGTCATTTAACTTGTCATACAAGTTAAAAAATACGACCGTGGTTTCGTTGCGATTCAATGTCTTTAGGGTGCCCTGGAGCGAAACCCTGATGTCCCCCGAGTGAAATACCCATTACTTCACTAAATGTGATGCAATTCCATCGTGCTAAATCATTACCAATTATCAAATTTACCCGAGCTTTTAATTAGCGAGAGCGTTTATTAATTAATTTTTAATTTTAAAAGCTTTTAATTAGCGTTTATCGCGCAAGAAGAACTTAAGGTCAGTATTTTTTACCCTTCTTTTTTTACCTTACCGTCCCCAGTGGAGACGGCCCTTTTTCTCACACAATTCGGGAAAAGCTTCTTCGTGCGGTGGAATGGTCGACCCTAAAAATTCAAGTGGAGAGGTTTGAGTTATATGAGGTATTTGAGGTGATATGAAGGATTATCAAGATCTAGGAATTAAAAATGTATGCCAACTTACAATGGCATACTTGCCTAATTTTATGCAAAAATGGATGTGTTCATGAATAAACCTTATAGAAAGCATCACGTGCGCTGATAAGCTATAAAACGATGCCGGGTAGCACTAACAGTTGCATGCTTACTTATAAATAACATGTATAAAGTGGGAAAGTTCCTTTCTCTTCATCATCTTCACCAGTTAAAAAACTACGGGTTTATTCGACATAATCGTAAACATGCCTCTCCGTGAGCCTTTTCATTACTCATGCTTTCTTATCCTAACTGGTAACCATTATGGACAATTGTGATAACAACGCGATTCGACATCAATTACGAAATATTCTGATTGAGTACTATTTGACTTTTCAGAATAGGTATTTTCCAGATAGCTCTTTATATTCACGCCAAAGAACTAAACATTGAAAATTGAAATTGAATTGAAGGAACTCGCCAGAAAAAAATTGAAGGAACTCGCCTGAAAGATTGTCGGTTTTTTATCGGATGGCCCACACCGCTGTAGAGGGAAGATAGTGAAAGCTTTTATGAACGAAATTATCAGTGTTAACTTGGATTTTATTGAACAAAAGGATTTTTCACGATCAAAGTAAAGGAAAATAATTTGGTGTTATGTTGAATAGACGTGGGGGTGAAATATAATACAATCTTATACACAAAATGTTTCGAGGGAACTTGGAAGGGAAAAAAAGAATTCTACCTGTGGCATGTAGCCTGTGAACGGCCCCTTTGTTTAACCGCGGACGAAAAAGTGTCCCGACCAGATTTCCATGTTATTTGAGAAGCCCGAGCATTTAACGGTTCCTGGTTCGACAAGCGACTCACACGTCTTTGTTCGTCGTTTCCGACACCTCGATCGGGTTTGAGGTTAGCCCTGAGATTTAGGGCGCAGTAAAATGTGTCAAAAGCGGTCTTTGCGGAAAATTTGGTGCTCCCGACGACGGGCAATGAACGTAACCGCCGGACTAATTGTGGTGAAACACTTTCTTGTCTTGAATTGAGATTTTACGTAACTTTTGTGCGGTGACGCATTATTTTTTTTGTCCACGGAAGTGGGAAATATTACCATTCGAAAGCTTTTTAACATTTCGAATTTGTTCACGTGTTGATTATGACTTAAATATTGCTCTAAAAGTTGAGTGCCTGAATGGCCATCCTCTGCCATTTCCACAGTGAGCTATCCGGGAAGAGTAGAATTTATTTTTAGGTGCCTTGAAATATTGATTCATTTCTCCAGTGGGATTAAAATCCATGAATGTAGTAAACAAAACAGATAGAAGTAACCTTGAGGAATTTCGGAGTCAGAAAAATGTGTGAAGTTTGCATCCGCTATTTAAAATTCTTTACCTTCTTACATGCCTAGTTCATTCTTTTCCTGGCGCATTTCAAGTCTTCTAATTTTTCGTAAGACAATAGTATAATTGTGCCCTTAAGACCAATTTTCCGTGTCTTCCCGTGTATAGTATATAAGGATGTGATTCTCGTATTTCAGTCACCTGATACATTGAAACCACGGTCAGTGAGTAAAATAATATTGTACTTTAATTTTTAATACTTATTTTTTTATTCGCTCCCCTTGAGCTTAAGGCTAGCCGGAAAGTGGTCAAGCACTCCTTATGTCGCTCACAGTGAGTTTTTCGTGATAGGCAGGGAAGATTTCACCTTGGGAGTGACCACCAGCGGTTCTCCAGCGGATGAAACCAGTATCGGCATCAGCCCACTTCTGACACTGAGAGAATAAGCAAGCCAAAAGCACGATTTCACATTATATCTACGTAACGTGAACAGAATGCCCTCCACCTTGGAAATGCAAACCCCGAAGTATTTCACAAATGTCAGCGGCCAGACAAAGGCGCTTTTCAGCGCTTGCTAATGTGCGACTAACTAGCCCTTCACCTTAGTGGTATGAATGAAGGCACCTGCCTAATGCCCTAGTTCCCTTGAGAATTTTACCTCGGCGGAAAACCTTTGAATCACAATGTCACTGAAAGAAGGCCTGTCCTAGTAGAAATAATTTTTTCGAAAACATTTCCTTATTCCCAAATCAGTTTCAAAGATTTGAGTCAGTTCCAACTTCATTTGAATCGTTAAAGACCTTTTCATTTCTTCGGGTTGCTTTCTTTTCGTGAATTAAAAAGGATAAACTGAAAAAAGCATGTTGCCCGAATGTTTATTTTTAATCCTTGTTATCGATTCAGGTATGTTAGTACATAATTTATTTTCAAATTCAACTTTATCCTCAACTGCTATGATCAAAGAAAGATAAACTCACAAACGAGGAAGGAGTAAGTCGAACCATTCGTATGGAGCGTGGCCCTCTACTGATCAGAGACGTGGACCATTGGAAAAACAAGAGCATAGAATAATAGAAGAGCCTTCGAAACCTGGTGTTGGAGAGGATTGTCGGCGGTCAAATGGACGGATAAAGTTGGAAATGAAGAAGTATGCTGAAGAGTAGAAGAGGAAAAGACCGTGTGGAACAAAATACGGAAAAGAAAAGCCAGATGGTTTGGTCACAACATGAGACATAACGGATTTGACAGGAACATCATCGAAGGGGAAGTCTCACGAAGGGGATGAATATGTAGGGCAAATAAAGAAGGATGTAAGAAGGAAGACCTACTGTGGAGTAAGGGACTCGACATAGGATAGGGAAGAAAGGAGGGCTGTGCTCTACCAATCCTAAGGTTGAAATATTTTGATGATGAGGGCATAATTTAAAACCAGATTACTTCAAATCTATTGCTTAGTGGCATTAATTTGCACAAAAATAGCGACATTCCAATTTTTCCATTTACGTTGCAATGTGATTTTCATAATTCTTTCGTTCATATTTCCTTCGTGTCAAGACTAGGCTACGATCATGGAAATCATTCTCGTCATTTAAAAATGATCGTCCGTTAGCAGCGTCTCTTCGTACAATGTATGGATATGTCGGGTCATTGCCTGAGATACGACGACTGTTTCAATGTGCGTTTTCCTCATAAGGCTATTATGAATGCTCTGATTTTTTTCTATCAGATTTCTCTGATATTTTTCCTTTGGCTGTAGTTTTTTTAGGGGATGTTTTACTTATTTTTCATCTGTACTTGTTTTGGTTATCCTGCGATTGAACCCTGTCCTTTATACCGTTAATTAACTGAAGATCATTGGAAAACAGTCAATATTGGTCAGAAGATGATTGAGGTAAAGGTATTGCCCTACTTAATTTAAATCAGCGCCCGGGTCGTTATCTAAAAAACTTGACATTCAACCCTATCCCCTGAAGTCGGGGTAGCCAAACAGTGTTCAAAGCACGTTCCGCACATTAGGCACACGGATATTGAATACGTATTCTGGCCCAGATGACGGCGCTCTCTTACAAAAATCTACGCCCGATGGATGTGGACGCAACGGCTTCCTGGGGTGGATCCGTTGCGGGCAGATTTTCCATGGGGAAATGTGGACATAGATAGCCCTGGGACCCGTTGGAGGAATGCTTTATAGATCATCGGAGCGTCTCTCCGCTGTCATTCCTTATTGAAATGAAACTTGAGCGGAGCGCAGTGGGACGGATTTAGTCTCATCGGTGAGGATGCAAGCGATTGCGAGAGAGAGAGATGGGGGAGCCCAGGGGATGAGAAAATAAAACAAACAAGATGTATATACGTGCGGGCGCCATATAAAGGCTGTATGCGGTGTAGGCCCCGTGGTAGGTGACCTTCAGTGTTCAATCTTTCCCGAGATGGTGGCGTGCGCCCTCACGTTGGTAAAATCACGTTTTCCGTAAACCGCTGATTGGTCTTCGTTGATCGAAGCGGTTTGTGTTGCTGCTGAGACGATTTCAAGAGTATTTCTCAATGTTTTGAGCATTTTTTTGGACAAAACTTCCCTTGCGCCATGAGCATCTTCCGGAGTGAAGGCGCTGTAACTAGAGAGAAATGTTGAACCAAAAAATTCTCCACTCGCTGAAAAACTCGAAAGTAACCTCATCATTGGGAGACTAGTTCAAATTTTCCTGACACTGGCGAAAGATTACCATCCCATGCTTACCCATGCAAAATAGTTACATCAACATATGACCTCTTTCTCTATGCGCGTCGTTTACATCCCTAGTTATATTTCACCTATTTCTGCTTTTTTAATGTCTCTAGCTTTTTGCTGGATGAATCACCATCAGTTGCACGTCATTATTATTATATTGAATGATGTCATTTCCAAATAATTATAAAAAAATCTGTCCTGTACTACTACAGGTTCAATGGCATTTTACTGGTATCATAAGTACTTTGAAGGTTTTGGACGCGTCCTGCAAGGCTAATGAAACTAATCAAACTATACGAGGAACAAGAAATCCGTTTATCTAATGCTACTCATCTCACATACTCTCTCGACCTCTTCATTTCTACATGCTCTCAAGCATTCGAGCCTTGTGTTTCCCTTGTGTTTCAAAATCTATTCACTTCCCTTCTCTTTAACACTCACTCGGCGTTCTCCCTTCTTTCATATCCTTCTTGTCCACAGTTCACATTTTCTGTCTTCTTCGAATTACCCCCATTAATTTTCATTTCTCCACTACCATGAATAATATTCCTTCATCTGTCTTCCTAGCTCTTCAAATCACTTTTTCCATTCCGTTCCTAATCCATATCACAAAATACTACCACAAACTAAGATCATTCTCTTTCCATGATCTTTTCTTTAGTTTGCAGTTTTGGTCACCAGCCTCCTCCCCTGGGTAAACAATAATACAGTTCTCCTTCAAATGATTCAAATTATGTCCAGAACAGGCTTCTTCATATTCACTGAAGAATTGTTTTGAGGTAAAATTAGCCTCGTTTACATTTTAACTGCGGTAATTGTTATCTACAGGTCGTGTTAATATTTATCATTCATGAGCTCAGAGGCTGTCCCTTGATTACTTGAACCTTTTGGAGGGCGGAGTTAGTAAGTTACGTTAAGTTAAGTTAAGTTTCTATTTGTTACTCTACGACCGTGGCATTCTTCTCTACTCCATGATCGTGAGTTTAGCCTAGAATAAATAATAAAAAGGCACGATTCATAAGGGATAATATACCCGCATGGACCACCAATTTCAATGGCTTTTTAAGGCAACGGATATTGGCGAAAAATTAACGTCAGTTTCCTTGTTTTACTACCAATGAGTGACCACATATCTCTCTCATGAACACAGATAGAACACTCGAACACTCGTTGCCACAACACCCTCGGTACACACGGTTTCGATCGATCACTGACAACTTTTTTGGTTTTGAGATAAAGATACTTTCCAAAAAGTGATTAAATATTTCACTATTTTTTATCATTTTAATTCCCCTTAATCGATCTCTATGACATCGCTCCATTCAGGGATTCCTCTAAACAGATGAAGATACTAATCGTCTTTCACGTAGCCATGTGGATTATCTACGGCTACTCATGCCTAGACATAAGTGAAATCACTCTTTTCATAATGGTCGCCTACATTGGAAAAAAAACCCAAAAATTATGGAGTAGGAGAAAAATATGTTGAAAAATTATGCCCAAGCATATAAAGTGTTGTTTGATATGTAGTAGGAGCATCCCACGATGTTTACGAGATATTCTTGTTAACGTAATTTTTAACCGGAGCATAAATAATTTGAAATCGGACAAGGTGACCTTGAAAACGATGGACAAAACTCAGTCATGCATACATTGTTTCGTCTACAATGTCTTCGATATATATTTAGGTACATATTATGTCGTATATAATTTGGTATCGAGATGGCGAACCGTAAAAAAACGTGCCTCAAAAGCCGCCGATCATACCCTCATAGTTTCGTCTGTCTCACTTTGTGTGTGATTTCATTATTACTTATTTTGATACTTTTACTTCCTTCATGCATATAATTATCTTCCCGGCAGCACTTGAATCGTAGACGGAGACTGCTGAGAAGTGATGCACGAAAGTGAAATGTAGTGAGATGGTTTCAAACAAAATAATTGAAAAACATTTTCATGATACAATTTGCTCTCTGGAGATTTTGTTTATTTGCATATAAATGGGGAAAGGTTTCCTCGAAATCACAAGTATATTTACGGCAATTGGTATCGAATAACATTTTAAATATTTAGTGGTATTATCTCGTTAACGAGAAAAATTGATACTGATCCATCACTACTCGTGACAAATGCCTCCTGCGCAACTCTAGAGCTATGACCACGTACCGTGGATTTCCGGAAGGTTCGAGATCAGGAAAAGGAAGTTAAATCTCATTAATGGGGGAAAATTACAACTTTATAAAGTAAATTGAATAGATAGGATAGAGGATAGGATAGATAGGAGAAAGTTGTGCTGCAGCGTTGTAGGTTAAATGTATTCCCTATGTTGGCTACTCTAATATATTATTTGCGGCATACCTTCTGGTCTTGTTTTTCAACATTAATTGTTTTTCATTATAGTAGGCACTTTTATACAGTACGTGCCTTATATGGAATAGTACGTACTGTTATAAATAAAGGAAAATTACATGCACCAAAATCATTTCCTCTTATTTGTAACAAAATATGACGTGGTTTATGACATTCATCTACTTGGGTTTCAGTCCACATTGTCATTTGAGCTGTCGCTACTTACCTAGGTACTGATTCACTTTTCAGAATAGGATGTTATTATTTTTACATCTGTCTGTGGTTCCTATCCCTGGACAGGGTTAAAAGCTGAAATTTTCATAGATTGTTCTGGTCATACTGAAACCAACCCGAATACTCTTAAGACCCTAAGTAAGTGGCCCGGCTCCAACTCCAGAGACAAAATTCTTTATTAATTAGAAAGTACGAGATTAGATGGAAATTTACCTACTTACAATATTTCTGTCACCATATAAAATGTTAAAGAGTTGAGTTACAGAAGGAATTAATTGAATTCAGTGATCACCGGTCAATAGGATCATTCTTGGCCAGAATAGGTAAGTGTTTTTGTCAGATCATATTCTAGATGACAGATTCATATATTTCAAAGGAATCATACTATCACATTTATTCGGGTCAGATTTTCTGCACTCGTATGTGTCATAAATGTATTTCTCACGAGCGTTTTTGCAAGAGATTTGCATTATTTTTTGTTACAATTGGCAGCACTATTCCAACCTTGACGAGTGACTATCTAAAATAACGACTGTTAGACATGAGTGTGCATATAAAACAACAAAAAATATATTTTTGAATAAATGTGATTTTTCGAGTACGCTTTGCCGTGCTTTATCTCTGGACGTTTTAATAAATACCAACGCCATCTTGCCAGAAAAGGTTTTTCTAATAATATTATAGAGCAGCCAACCAGTTCTCGTTCCTGCAGTCATAACCTTTACTTTTTTATATCATTTGCCTGCTGTCATCAGAATTGTCGCTCAACAGAATCGGAGTACAATTGTATCCTAGATTAATCTCATAAGTTGTTGACTAGTGTCTTTTATTTTTGTAACTAGAAGGAAACTATGTGCCTATTTCAAGAAAAGATAAGACTCCCGGGAAGAAAGGAAGGTAACAGTTATGGTCTTAATAGGCCCGGAACTGGTAATTGTTAGTCAAGCAAAGGAACTGGGTTTCCTCAGTTGGTACTCTCGAGGATGTGACGAATGTTATGACGGAATACTGCTTACGTCGGATTAATGCGGCCGATATACACGCTTTCTTCGCGCTTCTGTTTAAAACTCAACTTGAACGGCGAAGAAAGCTCTCGGAATTATTTAATACCTATAATTAGTATTCGTTATTAGAGGAGGAAACCAGCCACTGAGGTCATTTTCAACCTTCGCTGTTCTCTCACTACGGAGACCATGCATTTTTCTCTTTCCATTTTTATTCTTCCATTCTTTTCTCCTCAGTAGACTCCTGTCCCGACCAATTTCTTAATTTCCCTCTTGTATTTCTCCCCTGGTCTTCCTCTCAAGGGGTATAACTTCAACTATCCTACCTTTTTACTACTTCCTTATTAATCTAGCCTCTTGGTGTGTCTAGCCTCTTGGTGTGTCTAGCCTCTTGGTGTGTCTCAGTGAGGATTCACTCCCATCCGGTGTTCCATATTCACTTCCTCTTTTGTAAATTCAATTGTCTCTTCAATTCCCTATTTGTCTGTCTACTTTTCAGGAAGCTTTTACATACATTTAGCCTGAAATGTTAAGTTTGGCTCATAAGGACTACAAATGCACGCTGTACACAGTTTTGCATTAAATGTTAAAGATTAATTTCAATGCAGTTATAAATTTGCTTGATATTTCTCTTCGCTATTTCGGACTTGTGATCCATTTGCAATGACTGAGTTCAATTTATCGCGGTCACCGGAACCGGATACCATGCTCGAAGCTCGCCTAGATAGCATGACCGTTGTGATTTCGTGTAGTGGTTTTTCCTTAAATATGCTAGTTAGATGACATCGGAATCAGAGGTGTATTTTGCACGAAAAAGCCCTTGAAACGTTTTAAGTCAACTGGCTGTATATACTTGAACATGACGGAAAATATGTGCCGTGTGTAGCCCCTAAAAATCAATGGGAGGGCTTAATACCGAGTATTCAAAAGAATAAGTTGGATGAGGTAAAATCTTTTCCAGTTCTCCGGACTTCATCTGTTAGGTATGACTGGCGGGATGAAATAGTGTTCATACGCTTGAGGATAAGGCATTGCGCCCTTATACGCTTTTATTCTTTCACTCCGGAGGAGGACCCACAGCATTGTGACTACTGGTACTCTCCCCTCACAATTATGTAGACACTTCCTGATCGAATCTGACCGACATGCATGTAACTGAAGTGAGATGCCTCAGTCAAATTCAAGGCATTCTCAGTGATGATTTAAAAATAAAGATAATGTTACAGGATTTATTAATAAATCAAATCTGCACCCACGTATATAAACAAATTATCTAGAGTTATCTCCCCGCCACTTCCGTGTGACCTTCCTGTGGCCGATATGCACTCATCGGAAGTAGAAACCTGAACCTGGGTCAAATTCAAGGCATTCTCAGTGAGGATTTTATTTTTAAATTGACAGCGCTTTAAGATTTCTCTAGAAATAAAAAATACTATACTTCTTGAGTAAAAGCGTTAGCATGCACTTCAGTCAATGCCACTATAGTGATTTTCCCAGAATTTAAAGAAGATTGGTAATGAAAAAAATTGGTAATAAGATGCAGACTGCCCCAGCCTACACATCGCTGAAAAGTGATAAGGTTTGCAGAAGATCTCGAAGCCGGGGGAACGAAAATTCCCGCCAGTCAATCATAGGGTTGAAAACACGAGAGGGAGGAGGAGGTTTTACAAAACGTTTTTGGTAATATTTTGTGTGTTTATCGGCTACATTCCGAGCGTGTTGAAAAATGGTGTGTAGAGGGTTTCGAGGCACCCTCAACAGTATAACTTCAGTATTGCAACTGTCGTTGGACTTAGAAAATGACCACGAAGGCGGTCGCAACCAAGTCACAAGCACTGGAATAAGTTAATGCACAAATTAATAAAGATTCATCGCTGAAAAAAGGATTTATGTGTGTAGGTAACCCGGATATTCCAATCTCCGGAAGGGTGCTCGAATATAAGAACTTGCAGAAAAAGAACAGCTCATTGTAGCCTTGGTAATCACGTATTTTCCATTAATTAACGATCGGCGACCGCACTTCGTTTTCCCTGTCTTGATGCCATGCTTACTATGTTTGGGTACAGCTGGCGTGGCGTGTCTACATTTCCTCAAGTTCATCGCCTTGGACAAGAGTATCCCCACTCCTTTTCAGTCCAGTTTATATAATCAATTAGCGTCGAATTAGGGTAGACTTTGGTTTTAAGTGACGTTTTAATGGCTGGGAAGAGCGCGTCACAACTGAACTTGAAATCCGCGTCAAGGAAAAAATTAGCATAAGTCTTTAAATTATTTAGTATTTCATTGACTTGAACAAGGCGAGTACTTGTTTAACTTTGTCCACGCAACTCTGTGACTGTTTAAGGATACATTGTCGGGAATAAAATATAAAATCCTTGAAAAAGAGGAAAGGAACTTCATGTTCATTCAATGTCGTGAGCTCGTTATAGTCAATCGCCTTGCCTTTCCCCACCAGTTTCGACAATCGTGTAGCATTCGTCGTGGTTGGATTCAAGCCTAATGACCGGCGGTCGTAGGATTTGCTGCCTCCCTTGCGTATGCTGTGAGTGAATCCTTGCGGGTCTTCCACCAGCTGCCTACGTTTCGATGGCAGAGTTTTCAATCGGAACGCGCGTCGGTGGCTGTTTTACCTGACCTAGTGGAAGGCTGAAGGATAAAGGGATAATCCTTATCGCGACATTTTAGCTGAGCCAATTTGAATGTACATTCCTGGTGAATTTTCCCTTCGCGTGTCAAGTGATCCAGCTGTAAAACTCTCGACTACGCAGCGAAAAGGGCGACATTAAGCCGCTCCCTCCTCGTTCCTCGCGTGTTTTTTTGTAAATGACCTCTCCCGACATGGATGCTCACATTCGGAACCTACCTCGGGAGTGACTACTGCAATATGTTATATGCATAGGGTTTTGAGCACCGCCCTCGCGTCGATAGCCCTGTCCGCGTCGACCGCAGGCTCCTCTCTCTTGGCACCGCGTGCTCAATGCCCCGATCGCCGGGGATTATGGTGGAACAACGCCGGAGGGGGGGAGGGATTGGAGCGGGGAGAGGAGGAGGCGGTGGAGGTTCGGGAAAGGCGTGGGAGGAGGGCGTGGGCGGCGCTTCGTAACCTCTTCCGGTGCTCGTCGAGGCAGGGACGGAAGTGAGCCCCACCCCAACCTTACCTGTGTAGGGCACCGTTAA
>LYUA01000679.1:159267-171406 GCA_002093875.1 Calopteryx splendens
CATTCTAGTCTGAGGTTAAATATCAGAGAACACAGCATGCAGAAAATGTTTAATTATACTATCTTACTATATTAAGTATAGAACTATATTAAGTCGGGCCTCGTGTTAAAGCATTTGATTGTTCAGCTGATGTAGGAAACATAGGCAATACATTTGTGTAATACACTGGTAAATACAGATAATCCATTACCTACTTCCCCGCTCACGTCTTAATTCTCTCACGACCGACCGACTAATTAAACCACCCCCCATTCATTTTTACTAAATATAAGATCGGTAATCCTGGGAGTATTTGCCATTTCTCACTATTTACCCCCATAGTGAGAGTATTATCCTAGTAAGTGTCAACATAGGAGTTCAATACAATTCAGTAAAATTCCACTAAAATTGTGAAAGAATGTCAGAAGAGCAGCCATTTCTGGGTTGTAGAGGATATTTTAGCGAAAAGCCTCGCAGCCGCTAAGAGTGGAAGCGAAATTAATACTTTTAGCTATTCGAGTTTACCTCTGAGACTAGGGTGATGCAAATCGTCGGTAGATTTTACCGCCCAGATAAAACAAAAAAAAACGAACTTCAGGAGTTACAGGCATAAATTCACCCCTTTCACTAAATATTCCACGCTAAGCACTCACAAATATAGTAATGGTAAAGTGTTATCTTCATCTTCCCCTTCTTTTACGAAACCTTCATGCCTATCAGTGGTTACAAAAGATGTGTTGGCGTCACAATACTCCCTGCCACACACACACTCACGGTGAATCACAGGATATGACGGAGGTTTAGATGGATATTTGCTATCCTAATGCTGCTGCTCATATTCATTTTCAATTGTACAGCACCCAAAAACCAAGGCAAAGGTGGTGTGAGAGATGAATTTTAAGGGCTCTTGCCATGAAAGAGAAGATGAATAAGTCTGTAAAGGGAAGATATCTGCTAAAATTTATTTTCTATCTCTCTTACTGTGCTCAGTCGTAAAGAGCGGGAAAGAAAAAATAATCATTGACACCATATTTCAGACTTTTCATTTCCATACTTCTGTCTTATCCGCCGAATAAGTGCGGGATTTGGATTATTTCACTCATGTATCATGTTAAATCGAGTGAATGGTACCTCTGTTATACGTGCATCTAATTGGGATATTGAAGGGGTTTTCATCCCAGATCTTGTAGTAGTTTTTTGGCCATATTATGTACTTTTGCAGAAATTTTCAAACAGCCTTATGATTGCCGTATTACTCTCTCATTCAACACCAGAACCAAACAGCAACGTTGGGTCATCAAGAAAATTTTACGCCCTTTGCGAACCGGTTCGATGAATCACCGCGGCCCAGCGTCGTGGCCGTCAATTGGATCGTTTTCGTCGGCGAGAAAGCGACTAGAGAAGAATGAAACAATGCAATTCCGGAAGTAAAAAATTAAACTCTGCGAAATCACACGTGATTCACCCTCAGAGGGAGAGGAGTATTAGTTTCGCTCCACCCGCTATCAAAATCCTTCTCATAAAAGTGCCATTTTAACGGTGTTTGGCTAAGGCCACATTTGCGCCAGACTCGCCCCTGTTAGGGAAGGAAAAGGATGGTGGGAACAATTTTCTCCTCGTGGATTTACCCTAATATGGGTCGTAATGGACGCCATCCTCCTTAAGCGGTTAGCATCCACGTTCCAAATCGCTGATGTAAGGAGGATTTTTCTCCCATGTAAGAGGCAAGTGTTTTTCTCACCACCCTGGTTAAGCAAAACAAACCGAGACGGCGTAACATATAAGAAAAATATTATTATTGTAAGATGAAAATGTTCGTAGAAGTTTTCCACATCAATCTCTGGAACCTATTTCACATGCCATATTTATATAAAGTTCGGGGAAATTATTATGGGAGGTTAAAAGTGAGCTATTATTTTTTACTTGTTTGGCGTAAATTTCATTATTTGTTTGAATACAAATTTATAGCGAAGTAGGTTTGATTTCCATATTAGATTTAATGCAGTGCATGGTGGCTATATTTATAAAAAAAAGATTTTGGAAAGCTTGTACTGAATTGTAACAATTATGAGAAAATTCTTTAAAGTAAAAATTAGTAACCAAAAAGGTTAGTACTGCCATTGTGGGTAATCAAAAATTAGGAAATATAGGAGTTGTTGAAAATTATAGGAATTGTAGATTTTAGGATTAAAGTGGATGTAATTGGAGGTTAAAATGAAGACTAAATATCTCAAATACGTGTGGGGAAATATTTTTTTTTCTGAAGATGTTACAAAAAACAGATAAAAGTTACCATGTCACACTACGACAGGTGGAGCCATAAGCATGAGATCAAGGAAATATTTTTAAAATTTGGCAGGTTTAAAATGTCTTTTTTTCTTCTTAGGATAAGAAAACAAAATATATTTTACCAGTCACCAGTCACCAATATGATCAATAAAAAGGGACGGCATTTTAGAAAATTGAGCTCACAGTGATATCTGTAGCCATTCCTACCGGACAACATTATATTCTTCAATACCGGTTCCACTTTCTGTTATTCCAAGGAGTTGACGAACTTATTAATTTCCCAGTTGGACTGTAATAATATTTAATAATCGTATTCGTTGTATCGAATGAATAACAAATATGAAGTGCAACTACAGTGTAGTTAGTGTGTTGATTCAGTAATATTATCTTCTGAAGTGAATAACTTCATTCATGTTTACGAACATTTCAAGTATATATGTGTTGTAGGTAGTGAGTGTTAGACTGGTTGGGAATGCCCCCTTCCACAAATAATCTCGATATTTTTCTGGGAACCATGCATTGTATTTTTATTTCCGCGCAATGTGCTCAATGTCTGAACTTATGCACTTGAACGATTACTACGTCTGATTATTGCCTGTTTTATTTATCTTGCAAAAATGTATGTATCAATAATATTCAGGTGATGCTCTGATAAATATTAACTTGTGTGAACATTAATCTATAATAATAGGTTTAGTTGATGGGATGATTAAGTCATGTTTCGCATGGAGAAATACTGATAGTTAAAACATGTATTATTACTGGAATGAGGTTGGTTGCGATGGACAAATGAAAAAAAGTTTTTCATCTAAGCTATGGGAGCCATTCAAATCATGTATCCCAATTACCTATTGCTAATAGGCTTATATTATAGGAAGCTTAGTATTCTGGTCTAGTACTTTGGGTCTAACCTAACAGGTGGCAACAGTTTCGTTTCGAAAAATATTTTTCACATCAGACACCAATAGGTAAAAGATTATTAATAGAATTTTAAAATTATTTTTAAAAACTATTTTTATATTATTCTTAACCATGCACTTAAGGAACTTTAAAAGTATTAGTACTTATCAAAGAAATGGGCATAAGATGAGGAATGAATTTATCTAATGCTAATGGAACTCATTGGCAGTGGAGATGATAAAATTCTTTGAGTGAACAATGTTTGTGCCTTGGAAGACCAGGTTAAATAATTATAAACTACTAATGGAAGGCAGGAATTTATTTCATATATATGTTAATTGAATTTTTTGAATTCTTACCATGATGTACATTAAGATATAATATTAAGACATTTTTACAGAATAGAAATATTATGATATATCTTTCAGCCACTGATGAGGAGTTGTGAGAGACTAGTTTTCAACTATTTCTGGAGATACTGAAATCCATATAGTTATACAAAAACCTATTAAAACATATTGAAACTCAATACTTGTATTTATGATAATGATTTAAATATATAGGGATGAATAAATCATATTTATTAAACAATTTAAAAAGCATGAAGCGTATTTTGTATGCCACAGAATAATAAAAAAATAGTTTAAATTTTAAAATCGCATAAACGGAAAAATATCTTCCGTGAACAAAAGATTTTGAAATGGATTTATATTTTAATTAAATTAACAAGGTGACAGAAGATATTTGGCGATCTTACGAGCAGGATGCAAAATGCTATTAAAATATTTATTATTCAATGAGCAGTTATATTTAATTTTCTGCTGCTATTTAATCAGTATTATCTTTTGAAAGTCACTGTTTATGTTTTTCAACCTCAGAGTGCTTCCTAATTTAGGGAAGGCGGTTTCAGCATCTTGGAGCCTTCTTCAAACATTTGAAACACTTATTTTCGTAGTAGATTGAAAATTATCCCGAATATGCTGAGAATATCAAATTTTGAAATAAAAAATCTTAGATATGTTTATGCTCTACGTCATCTCTCCAGATATATTTGTTAAATTCCTTTCGAAAATAAAATAATATCGAACCAGTAATGCACTCATTGTCCTCAGAAATCATTAAGAACGTGTAAAAAAATAAAGAGAGAGGGAGAGGAGGTGCTTCACATTTTCCCGAGGGACCGAGGGGGAATTTACTGTGTGACTCATTATTTCACTCTAGGTATTCCACGCAAAGCCAACACGTCTCATTTCTGGATCTAAATCATTTTGGCTGTCACGCCAGTTATGCGGTTACCTCGCTACTCATTATATCACTTATGAAGCAATGGGGAGCTGCGTGCCGATCAATTCACCAGTGCAAAGGGAGCATGTTTCCTTTGAGAATAATTTCTGTTCCCAAGAAATAAAGTTGAATATGTTATGCCCTAATAATGTTTGGTGCTATTTCTTTGGGCAAGATGAAAATATAAGTGTCATGGCTGTAATTTACTCACAACACGCAAGTATAATTTATATGTCAGGTAATAAATTTTCACAAAACACCTATTTCATTCGAATGGATCGAGAAAGGCTGGCAAGATTTATGGTACCTATATTTCCGTCGTGACTTTTCAGATTAAATATCGTATTCATTCAGAACTTCTTATTGATACCACAGAATATGGGTATTTACTTTCCAATAAGATCTATTTAATAAAGTCAGGTAGTGAGTCATTATTCCACATGACAATGTTTAATAATGCAATAAAATAATTTCAACTGTGAGTTATAATTGAAAAGAACACCATTGATACATCGATGTACAATGAAGGTTATTTTGCTTTTACCCTTATTTCCCCAAACCATTTTCACCATGGTCCACCGTTCTTTTTTTAATAAAATAGTTAAAAGAAAACGACAGGTTGTGTTGCAAGTAAATCATTTATACCTATACATTATTTTAATATTGTAAGTGCGTTGTGATTTAACTCGATCTTTTCCGAAAAATAAATATTTTTTGATACCTTTCTCCTTTTTAAATATTTTTTTTATTTCATCGGTCAGCCGAAATAATTCATTCCTTTAATCCAATGAGTTTAGCCCAACTTGCACGATGGGTCTAAGATAGTCTTGCGAAATTAGCGTTGGAGGAATCGCACTTACAATTGGATTAGTCACTCCGACCATGTGAACAAAGAGGGAAAAACTTTAATAATGATTTATTTTCACTGACCTCTTGGTTACTTTCAGTATATGTTATATGAATGCTCGATGTTAGAAGAACAAGATATTTTAAGAGATATAACTACCTCCCGGTTAAAATCATTAGATGAACAGAAAATATTTTAAATAGTGGGATATAACTTACTTTCTTGGAATTCAACGTAATCATTTTCATTGAATAGTGTGGCCACCAATAAAAATTTTCAGTAAGTACCCACATTCTCATTGCAGGCCTAACGTTTCAATAAGATAATCTGAGAATCGCTTCCTTTGTAAATCTCATTTGCTTCCTATGCCGTTTAATTAGTACTTTATTTTTCAGTTACCGTACAAATATACATGATATTTTTCCTATGAATATTTCTAAATTACAAACCTTAAGCCACTTTTTACCATGCTAAAAATACAAATCAAAGACTTTAAATTACATCTAGATTATGAACGTGCAGGGGTCAGAGCTTAGAGTGTAATGATTGTCGCTATTACATGTCGTTAGTTATTAAGCACATGTTCCATTATTTCAAGTGTTGGGAATAAATTGTCCCGGCATGACCAGTGAGACTTTTTCCCCATTAAATGACTGAATTGTTGCCTCGAATGAGGAGAAGTTATTTATTCACGTTGATATTTCAACAAGTACGCAATTTGACTTTACGAGCAAACAGTGGGAGGGAGTTGTTACATGTCGGAACCACATCCTCCGTAATCGATTCCTTACTTGCTCTTGCACCATTCTACAACCAGTCCCGAAAGACAAGGAATCGAGTTCTGCCGTAAATATCGGGTTGCCCAAACGTTAATGTCCCCCGTAACTCCTCACCCATCCCACCACACCGTCACCGATCGTCCAAATTCACGTATTTACAGGTCATTACACCGGCCGCCCTGTGCCCATTCGGAGACGCCATTCCAAGCAACTAACCAACCACACCCTCTACGCAAATCTCATACCCCGACGCCCATGGAGAAATGTTGTTAATCCCTCCTCCCGCGTACCCCAAATTCTCACCACTCGCGCGCCGTCTCAGTCAACCACTCCCCACCCCCCCCATTTGGAAACCAAGTGCTGGAAGTGTGTTTATAAATCCACGGGGTGTGGCCACCCGAGAGCGAACGGAGTGATATGGGTGCTCCCGCTGAAGGCTCCACTTCCTTTAATTCGAGGAATCCCTCCTTTCTCCCAACCCTCCCCCAATTTCCTGCCCCGATGACCGCACGAGTCCGCCGCTCCATTCGTCAGAAGGGAAGAGGTTGGGGGACAGAAATTAGGGTACAGTTCACCTGGGTCCATAAGGCCCAATTATTACGAGTAATCAAGCGGGCGGAGGGTACGCTTCGTTCGATGTAAGCGATTGGGAATCGCCGTCGCACATTGCCTCAGGTGCATCGTACAATTTTCTTTATTTTATTACGCATTACATCAAATCAAATTGAAAACGATCCTTATTATTTAGTAATTCTTTTTTTAAGTAAATTAAGTAATTCCCCTATACCTTCCTGAACCAAAGTGGGTAATTTTCACTATCACCATGTTGCGCGAATGAAACATGTGAATGATTTAATTTCAATTTAAATGTTTTAATTGACCAGTTGTTTTACCGAGAATAAATAAAGGCAGCAAATGAAGAATTTAATTTGCATAAGAAAACATATAGTATTGAACTGCAAATATAATGCTCATAAAATATTTCTATATTTAAAAAAAATTACATTTTTGTTGGTAGTAACTTCTTTATTTAAATGTTTCCTAACTTCAATATAATCATTTATTGGCACAGAGATGTTGAGTTTATTTTCAAAAATTTAGTATTCTAATATTTAAGTAATTTTGCAAATACTTGACCTAAAAAATATTCTTCCTCCAAACACAATCTCTCCGAATGGATTAAATATATCCCGGTGGTACTAGGAGCAGCAATTTTGTCTAACGCATCCAAATAAACATGTGAACAAGCGGAAAAATAATTATAATATGCTAAGAGAACACCTGAGAATATGCTGCCAGTAAATGGAATCCTTACGATGTAGATTTTTGAATGAGATCGAGTTTTTTTAGCAAAGAGGAGCTAGATTTATTAAAAGTGGTCAAGATAATCATATCAACTTGTCTAAGTTGTTAGAAGAGCTATGATGGGAATGGCTGAATGTAGGTTAAAATAAAGGCTAAATCTGCTATGTAAAAGTTTGGCACTTTAAAAAGGCCTTAAAGACGTTTATCAACCCAATCACGCAACGGTAGATTGTATCAGAAACATAAGATTAGAGATATACGTTATATGAGCAAGTTGAAAATGTCTAATTTTTCCACGAACGATTAGAGACGTGTAATTCGTTAGATGTGGTAGGAGAGTTTATTGACATTTTTGTACATACAAGTATATATATAGCTCATATTGCATCACAGCCGCTATTAGTACCTCGTTCCGCAATTTTAGTTCAGAAATTTGAGCTTAGCTACCGTAGATCATGGAAGATATTCATCATCCTAGCTACTTTTATATTTTGAATCTCATGACGTCTCTAACACCTCCTTAAATCGACAAGTAATCAATACAGAGGATTATTTGAGAGATGAGAGTAGGGTCCACCATACACTAAGCACTTCGGCGATTTTAATTCACAAAATCGAGTAAACGGGTAAGGCAGAAGGTGCCTATAGCCACCGAGAATCGCACTTACAATTTACTTAACCTGGGTCCTGGTTTACCTGGGTTTTCCGGTCAATGACTGAAATCTCTACCCACAAGTCTATCACGCCCTTCTAAAACCTTAGAATTAGTCAAATCTAAGTAGCATGAATGGCGGATTTTTTTTGTGTGGAATCACACCCTTCAATGAGCTTTAACATTGGTATGAGAGTACTATATATAGTAAGACATAGTTTTGGTACATCTTTAGTCATTTCCTATGCTATATTTAATTCAAAATACAGTACGATACATCAGCCGTTACCGAGCTGGAATTCGAACAAGCAGCCAGAGTTAGTTACATAGAGTTAGTTGTCGATCACATTGCATACGGAACTAACTTGAAAAACCATATAGGAGCTATGAATGGGAATTTTATTTGAATATATAAATCCACTTATAATGCGAACGCAGAGCAAAATTTGCAGTTTCTGCATATTCAAATACCTAAATTTTTATTCCTTCACTAAAAATTGTCTCTGGTGGTCACTAAAATTTTTACTAATAAGCGTCTTATAAGCCACCCTGTGCAATGCGATTTTATAAGGATACCAAATACCTTGGTGATAAAAAACGTTTGGAGTGACCTATGACGAAATGTGTGGGTAAATGGTGTGATGGCACCATTAACTATTACGCTCCAGAAATAAGTCGAATGTGCCCACCTTTCCCTTTCATTGATCCACTCGGAATTTGCCGTCCAATAATATCTCCAAAATGCCGGAGCTTCATAGCAACGACCCTGCCCCCAGTGTCCTCATGTTATCCTACACGAAGTTAAGTACGCTCCTTGGGCAAAGGAAGCGATCTCGTTCCCACAAACTTCCTTACGCTCCTTCCGTCGACTTCCCCCATCCTCTCCCCTCCGTACTACCCTTCCCCCTCCCCCATATCCCTTGCTCCGTCCTCCCCTTCCGATCCCTTTCCACCAGCTCCCACCTCGCCCCACCTACCCTGCCGTTGTCATTTCCCCATTTCACCCACATCCACACCCTTAGCACACATGCCGAAACTTAATAGCTCTTGCTCTGAAAGTACTTTAATAGCATCTGACGCAGAACCAACGTTCATACGTTGGCGGCTATCAAAGATCTGATAGATACCACCTGTCCATCAGCGTGTTCGACACGGGCGGGCACGAAGTATCTGATGCCTTAGGCACGGTCACGAGTGTATGATCGAATATTTTCGTGTCACTTGTATTCATGTTCATTGATTGTCCCATCGTCAGCCATAATAAGGGGACTCGCTAATCTCTACTGCAGTAGCCTAGAGTCGAAAAAAATGGCGTGAGACATCTTTCTGTTAACGATTAATTTTTCAAAATAAAAAAAAAACAAGGAGTAAGTTTTCGCTTCGCGCAGAGATTTCCGCCACCGAACAAAGATAGTGCTGCCGGATCCCATGGCGGAAACTCATAACTTAATAGTCTATGTAAGCAGCAATGTATTATTCATTTTTAATTGTGAAACTTTAGACGGATTGCGGCTTCATTAAACCAATCTTAGGATTTAAATACTGATGATGGTACATCAAAGTGATCAACCTCATATTTTGGGATTTTACAACCGCCTATAAACCACCTCTTTTATTTTTAGCTCGACCTAAATCCTCTCCACCACAAGATTATGAATCGTACTTGGTGACTAGGAACTTGATATAAATTTGGCTACGTGGCTAATAATGCCTTGATCAATAGCATAAAAGTTTTTTCGTAAACGGTATTCTTTGATCTCGTCTCGACTCTTACTAGTAGTAAATCGCAAATTTAAAAAATGAAAAAAAATATTGTCTCCTACAGATCAATTGAGATTCACAATTCAATTTTGTGGAATCGTAAAAATAGCACACGGAATACCACACGTTTTTAAACTTAAAATTCACCGTTTTAATCAAGACAGTGTGATGGATTAGGGGTCACCTAAATTTCCTTAAAATGAGTTGAATATACGTTCTACTACCATGTATGTAATTGAGTGTACTTGCATCGCAAGTGTAGAGGAAACTTATAAATTGAAGCGCCAGTATTTTTTTCATCTAAAATCTTAGTGATAGGGAGGTAATGTGATTGTCCGTATCAATACGGCTCTACCGAGCGATTGCGACTTAGCGACGTGTTAATGAAATAAACAGCGCGCATCATCCCGGTATAATAATATGTCGAATACCTGGCCTTCTTAGTTCAATGAGGCCAAGACATTGGCAAGGATGTCAATAAAGTAAAGGAAACATATTTTGCAAATTTTCGCTGATTAACAGTCATCATGACAGACTACTGTTTTGATTGTTTGCAACACTTAGGTCAATGGAAGATTCCGCCGGCTGTGAAATACGATCTCTTATCCGTTTTCTGAATGCAAGAAAACTCATACCAGTTGAAATTGATCGACAGTTCGTTGAGAATTATGGTGATGGTGCATTAAATAATTGATGGAACGTTAGTAAATGGTTTTGAAGTTCAACGAAGGCACAACGAGTGTTCAATGATGAACCAAGGAGTGGGCGGCCTTCCGTGGTCAACGAAGATTTGGTGAAAGGAAATGTATGAGAAAAATTTGTAAGAATCTCAGTTTCACGATTTCCTTACTATGCGAGGAATTTCCCGAAATTCCAAGAGGGCTTGTTATCATTCAAGAGGGAATGTTTATCATAATTTTGCACCACCGTTCTTTGGGGAGAGGGAATACCTACACAAACTGGGCTCCATAAACGAAAAGCGTCCCAACAACAGCGAAAATTATGCCAGAAAATATTTTAAGGCAGGCCTGCCCTTTCATTTAAAAATAAATTAAACAAAAATTCCACCTGTGAAGTTTTTTTAATGCAGAAACGGTTTTTCCTTTTTGAACGCGCTTCGTATATATCCTAATATGCGATGCGAATGTTTGTGTAATCGTCTGCCCCTTTCACTAGCCCCCCCCCCTCCCCGTCAGTATCTTTCGTGTTTTTTCTTAAATAGTTAACCTGAATAATTTCTTTCAGCAACATTACCGTAAAAAATCAATTACATATTCCAATAGATTTTTTTCTTCAAAACAGATTTTCAAAATTCAGCACTCAGCTTCGAATCGATGTCATAAAAAAATTAGTTTACACCTTTACCTATGCCTACCACAGTACCGAAACGCAGTTAAATTTGAAATTGTACTATCGTAAATGCACAGGAGATAGAATGATTATATGTCTTTATTGAAAGAAATAATAGTATATAATGCGTAAAAAAATGTAAACGATGTCTTAGACAGTGAAATTGATAGAAAACCTGCCCACAGTTATATTAAATGCCCGAAATTATATTAAATATTACGCCTCTAGTTGTTGATTATCAGGTGATTTTATGAAACTAAAACCCCATAAAATTGGAAATTTATAAATTGAAGCGCCTAGTATTTGTTTTACTTAAAGTCTTAGTGTTAGCAAGGTAAATTGTCATTGTCCGTAACAATACGTATTAACGTTCACGTCAGAGTGATTGAAGAAAAGAATAGCCATTGCCAAATTTGGCTTTAAAAATTATTCATTATTCATAGAATATGATTTCTTATTTTGAGAAAATTTTGATTGAATGTTCATTATGCAAGCACTCAGATGCTTGAAGAGGTGGAAGGGCCTTTTGGGTTAGGGGAAGTCGGCGAATAGATCAAGGGATGCCCTACTGGGACCTCTGAAATTCCATCTAAAATGGAACGTTTTACAAAACGTCTATAAAAGGGTGCACATTATTTAATTGGGTTGATATCTACTAGCGTGAATGGGGATATATTTCCAACAATTCACTTTCACAGAAATAATAAATATTGAAGTATTTTCTTTAAGACTCTCACTCATATTTTAAAAGATGTATAAAATTCTTTGTTCAGTTAATGGAGAATTAAATAAAAATTTATTTTGATGCAATTTGAGACCTAGTAAATGGCTATAAAAATATATTTTCTTCCATGAGCAACACAAGCTCTACGGCAAAGGAGACACAAATGGATTGGACACACCTTGAGGCACAACGGTTAGTGGTAAAAATAAAAGAAGGTAAAATTGAAGGGAAGGCCACGCGAGGAAGACCAAGGGACAAGTATATAGGAC